>RJVU01042553.1:304446-331157 GCA_003731715.1 Anabarilius grahami
TAATAATAATAATTACTAAAATTGGAAAATAACCATTATTATTATTAAAATATTTTTATTAAATTAAATTTGTATTACATTTTATTACATATTTTAATACAAATTAAATAAACCAATACAGAAATTGATTACTATAGTAATACTATACTGTAAAATATAAAATGAGATTTATTTATAGAACTACAGTAAAATTACAGTACTATCTTCCATTTCTAGTTTGATTGATGAAACTTTCTTAGCTCATTATTTTGGCATTTTTATATAAAATTGGAATAAAAACACACAATAGCTAAAAATAATAATAATTTTATTTTCTGTACTGTTTGAAACTTGTATCATGGAATAATGCTACTGTTTCTTTGGCATGTCTGTAGTTGTTGTATCACTAGACGTCTCTAGCTGCTAAAAACATGCAACACAATGAGGTCATGTAACTGTAATGATGCATACTACAGTTTGAAATGTTTGATTGTCATGCCGCATATTCTTTCATGTGTGTGTGTTTTGTTTTGTTTTGTTTTTGTTAGATTTTTTTGGTTTTTATAGTGTCTATATTCAGTGTAGTATGCAACAGGCAGTACATTCTTCACTTCAAACATATCCTCTGTGTGGCCACAGGTGGGAAATGTGGGTGAGGAAGAGGAATGGACGGTTCTGTATGAGAGAGACAGTCCGCCAGCCTCAGACACTCTGGAGATTCCCAATCTCTTCCCCTTCACTCAATACAGGTGAGCCTTTCGCTCCTTTTCGAATGGAAAACCACTTTCACAACAATCAAATGAACCAAAATGTGGTGACAAAAGCTCTAGTGTGAAAGCACCTTCACAAACACATTGAGTGTTTCAGTTTTGAAGTTTAAATCTCTGCTGTTTATGACTTTTCAATATTTAAACACTCATTACAATCCCAGCATTCCCTGCATTTATTTATATACTGCTATCTTTTTTCTTCTTCTTCTTCATTCTCTCTCTCTCTCTCGCTCTCTCTCTCTCTCTCTCTCTCTCTCTCTCTCATTCCCCTTTTCTATTTCTCTGCTTAATTGATTTTTTCAAGGTCTTGTGGAAAGATTGTCTTCTGATTCTCGGCACACTATCTTGTCCTAAAGGGATTAACTGATGATCAGAGGCTGTAGAGATCTGTTATCCTGTCCAAAATCCCCTGTCCTCCAACTACTCAAGAGCAAGACCAGGGAATTAAAAACACTGTTTTTTCTTCTCCCCCTCTTACATATGCCTTTCAGGTTCAGGATGAAGCAGGTGAACATTGTGGGTTCGAGTCCCTTCAGTCAGCCCTCTCGTATGATGCAGACCCTGCAGTCTAGTCCAGATGTGGCCCCAGCAGATCTCATAGTGTTTTCTGCAAGTGAAACCAGCCTGAGGATTCGCTGGGAGGTAAGAAAGGGACAATCTCTCTCTCTCTCTCTCTCTCTCTCTCTCTCTCTCTCTCTCTCTCTCACACACACACACACACACACAGGTTTGTTTTGCTATCTTAGTGGGGACTCTCCATAGGCGTAATGGTTTTTATACTGTACAAACTGTATTTTCTATCCCCCTACACTACCCCTATCCCTAAACCTAACCATCACAGGAAACATTCTGCATTTTTACATTTTCAAAAAAACATCATTTAGTATGTTTATTAATCCATTTCCCTCGTGGGGACCGCTGGCTGGGCCCCACAATGTAGGTGAACTCAGGTTTTTATTACATCGTGGGGCCATTTGGTCCCCACGATGTAATATAAACAAGAACACACACACACACACACACACATGTATATGTTGTTTGTGGGGACTCTCCATAGGTGTAATGGTTTTTATACTCTACAAACTGTATATTCCATCCCCCTACACTAAACCTACCCATCACAGAAATATTTTGGCATATTTTGAATTTAAAAAAACACTTTTTATTATGTCAATATGCACATTTGTATCCTCATAAACCATACAAGAACACACACACACACAGTTGGAGTCAAGTTCACACCAAGTCCAGGTTTTCTACATGTAAATGTGATTTTGTGTTCTGCACTGTACTGTTAAAATGTTTGGGGTCAGAAAGATTTTTTTTTTTGAAACAATTTTTTTTTATTTTTGTTCAGCAATGATTTATTAGATTTCTGAAGCATCATCTGACACTGAAGACTGGAGTAACAGCTGCTGAAAACATCATATTTTCCATACTTTTCATTAATGAACACAATATTGAATTATTTTCATTACTGTTACATAACGTTACAATAACGCTGCAATATATCCACATGGATTTTATGAAATTATTTTATTACATTAAAATTCCACGGAGGACTGAGTTTTGAACCAGTTCATTAAAATAAACGATTTGAATGGATTCACAAATAAATCAAACTCAAATGCCATTTTATTGGTGAAGTCTACATCAGACATACATACATGATTTGGATTTTTTTGGTAGTTTTTTTTTTTCTATTTGTTTTTTTCTTCTCATATCATTCCCTCTAACATTTATATTCCATTTATAAAAGCCAAGGGGCTTTGAAAGGTTTTCTTGCTGCATCAAAAGGAGGCAGATTTTTGTGTGAACATTATCATTAAAACTGGAGCACTCATCCAAATATAGCGATTTCTGTACTCTCAAACACACACAGAGATGGACACAAATACTGTCTGCTGCTCACTTTATAGGTGAGGGATATACTGGAAGAGGTTGACAGCTTATTTTTCCTGTCTGTTTTTCTGCTATCACGAGCCATAGTGTCTGTCAGTATCAGATGTAATTACTGTTATTTTCTCCTTCACTTCTCCTTTTTTCCCCTCTCACCTTTTCAAAGCCTGAAGAGCGATCGAAGAATTTGAGTTGTAGAGGCACATAACACGAAAGCTGTCATTTCATAAGACAGGACTCCATTTAATCTAAAAAACGGCTTCAGCAAAGCCTCCACTGGTCATAGTAACACATTTGTGGGGTGCTGGTGCCGAAAAAATGACCCTCAGGACATAATAGTGCTTAATGCAGTTCTTCCCAAGCGCTGAAAATGAAAACAGTGACCTATAACCTCTTTTTTATGGATAGTAATTTATTACATTCGTACTAAAACTTTCATGTAGCTGCCATTGAAGAAAAGGTTATTCTTTTACCACTCCTCTGTCATTTCAGAATCAGAATCAGAAAGAGCTTTATTGCCAGGTATGTTGTTTACACATACTAGGAATTTGTTTTAGTGTCAGAAGCTCCACAGTGTAACAGAGTGACAGCGACAAGACAAGACACATAATAAAAGGNTACTAAAACTTTCATGTAGCTGCCATTGAAGAAAAGGTTATTCTTTTACCACTCCTCTGTCATTTACCAAGCAACCCAAGTTTGTTGAGTTTTAATGTCTTTAATGAGGAGAATTTAAACTGCAAGATGTATTTCATGAGCAGTTTCTCTGGAAATGCATTGAGCTTCAGAAGTATTTAGACAGCTACACTTATTAATTTTCACTTCTTATACTGAGGGGAACTACTGTAGCTAAAACATTCCACCTGTACATTTTGCAAGCACAAAAACCTGACTCGTATTCACTGTAGGCTCTCATAATCTAGTTTAACTCTTTCCCTTTTTTTTTTTAAAGTTGCCATCCACCACCAGCATTTGATCTGATTTTGATCATTTTCACAAAAATTGAATGGCCCCTAGAATATTTTGTTGTATGACTGTCTAAATATGTAATGCAATATGTCCAAAATATATATTTTTTTATCGACACTTGAATGTGGGTAAGTTTCATTTTTAAAAAAAGCAACGTTCTGAACAAAAAAGCTGAGACAAACATATTATTTGCTTCATTTTGCCTGTTTTGATCCAGAGATTCTGTACTCTTTCAGACGATATATTATAGTATACCCTACTATATAACAGTGAAAACACGGAAAGCCAGAAAATTCCATCAATGGCAGGGAAGATTTGTCTCATGAATGATGGAAAATTTCATCAATGGCAGAGAAAGAGTTAACCAGACTGAAAATAAAACAATTCAAAACAAGCTTGTAACCAAGCAGTGAAAGCAGGCAAATTCCATCAATGGCGGGGAAGAGTTGTCTCATAAATAATGGAACATTTGTCCGTGGCAGGGAAAGAGTTAACCAGACTGAAAATAAAACAATGTGAAACAATTATAACCAAGCTTATTGTTTGTTGTAACCAAGCAGTGAAAGGAGGAAAATTCCATCAGTGGCGGGGAAGAGTTGTCTCATAAATGATGGAAAATTTTGTCAATGTCAGGGAAAGAGTTAACCAGACTGAAAATAAAATAATGTGAAACAACTTATCAACAAGCTTATTGCTTTTTGTAACCAAGCAGTGAAAGCAGGAAAATTCCATCAATGGCGGGGAAGAGTTGTCTCATAAATGATGGAAAATCTGTCAATGTCAGGGAAAGAGTTAACCAGACTGAAAATAAAACAATGTGAAACAAGTTATCAACAAGCTTATTGCTTTTTGTAACCAAGCAGTGAAAGCAGGAAAATTCCATCAATGGTGGGAAAGAGCTGTCTCATAAATGATGGAAAATTTGTCAATGGCAGGGAAAGAGTTAACCAGACTGAAAATAATAATTTTAAAAAACAATGTGAAACAAGTTATCAACAAGCTTATTGCTTTTTGTAACCAAGCAGTGAAAGCAGAAATATTTTATCAGTGGCGGGGAAGAGTTGTCTCATAAATGATGGGAAATTTTGTCAATGACAAATTAAGAGTTAACCAGACTGAAAATAAAAAAACAACTGAAAACAATGTGAAACAAGTTATCAACAAGCTTATGGTTGGAACCATGGCTAGTTAGAACAAAAACTCATATTTACATGGATGAGCTAGCTTTTAGTGTGTTTTTTTTATATATATATATCACATCATATATAAAAACATGATATTGCAACCAACTAAAGATTATCCGCTTATTGTGGAGACCATAAGGACTGAAACATTGATTTTGCCCGTGTTTATGAAGTCACTTGTATTCGTCAACTAGCCAAAATCATTTTAATTTAAACACTTCAAGCAGTCAATGCACTGAAGCTGTGAACATCATAAGGTTTCGAGTGTGCATTAAAGTACTAGGCGAGCAACCATGTGCAAACTCTTGGCATCTGGTACTGGAAAATGTCTCTGAGCCATGTGCCAATGTGCAATGCACAGCTGAAGCTGGTGAGGGACTGAGCCGCATTACAGCCAATTTAAAATGTCATTTAATTTATGTTTATGAGGAGATTAAGGAACTTCCTTTCTGTTTGCTGCACACAATTTGACGCTTGTGAAAGTTTTCATTCATCCAGATCATCGTAGAACTTAGTCACTGGGATGAGCTCTAAAACATTCATTTCCAATTCCTGTTGAGTAAGATTAACATGCAGAAAATTAGTTAAACTATTTCAGCTCTTAAATTTCAGTACTAGACCAATATAATTGCCCAAAATGTGTTTGGACAACTTTAGTTTGTCTTAAAAAGTCTATTCAAAAGTATGGGGTCGGTAAGATTTTTTAAAATGTTTTTTAAAGAACTGTCTCATATACCAAGGCAACATTTATTTGAAGTATACAGTTTTATTCTTCAAAAAAAAAAATGATTATAGCATTATACAGAAATATTACTACACTTTAAAACATATTAAAAATAGAAAACAGGTATTTTTGAAATATTTTTCAGTGTCACATAAACGTTTAGAAATAATTCTAATAGTGATTTGATTCTCAAGAAACATTTCTTATTATTATCAAAGTTAAAAACAGTTGTGCTGCTTAATATTTTTGTGGAAACTGATACTTTTTTCAGGATTCTTTGATAAATAGTAATGATATGTTCAAAAGAAATATAAATATTTTGTAACAATCTGAAAGTCTTTACTGTCAATTTTAAACAATTTAATGCCATTTAAATTTAATCCAAACTTTTAGATGGTGGTGTATCTAATCTAATTTCATTGCATTAGACAACAAAATATGCTTGATTCCATTTTTATATTACTATTAAAAGATATAAATATATACAATGTATTGTTTTTTTGTTGTTGTTGTTTTATACAAATATCACTTGATTTGATATTTTGTCATGGAATGAAATTCATATATTTTTTCAGTACCTGAAGTGTTGTTTCCTGTCACATAGTTTGTTAGCCATTCTACTTAGAATCCAAATCATAGTTTTGGGGTCTTCTTAGTGATGTAAGTGTATCAGAGTTTCTCCTGCCTCAATGTTTTCCTTCTTATCTTTTGTAGCCGCTTCCAGAGCCAGCTTATAACGGAAATCCTGAAAGTGTGGGTTACCATGTACGTGCACAGAGAGCAGACGGGCTTGGGCAGCCCCGGATGGAGACAGTTTCTGACCGCCTGTCTCGAGAGGTGACAGTGGAGGGACTTGAGGAGTGGACGGAGTATGAGCTGAGCGTTCAGGCCTTCAACGGCATCGGGGCTGGACCCTGGAGCAGTCCTGTGCTGGGCAAAACTAAAGAGTCAGGTGATACATTATGCTTGCTTTAGATGTGGCTTCTCTGTTTTTAATTTTACATAAAATTAACGGTATCACTTTACAATAAGGTTCATTAGTTAACATTAGTTAACTACATTAGTTAACATGAACTAATAATGAACTGCACTTCTACAGCATTTATTAATTTCAACATTTACTAATACATTACTAAAATCGTGTTAACATTATTTAATGCACTGTGAACTAACATGAACAAACAATGAACAACTGTATTTTCATTAACTAACGTTAAAGAAGATTAGTAAATACAGTAACAAATGTATTGCTCATGGTTAGTTCATGTTAGTTAATACTAGAGATGCACCGTTGTATCGGCCAACAATCGAATCGGCTGGTGTGCTTTTTTTTGCCACATCAAATATTATTTGTAGCGCCTCCCATCCAATAATCGCAAAAAGCTTTGTGCTTTGTTACTTCTGATAAGAATAAAAGTTTCAGTTTTCAAATTCTGTCCATTTTATCATGAAATTCAAACAATAAATGGCGTTTTGATGCTCTTAAATGTGACATGTCAGATCGCTGTAATGCCTCAGTTCAGGCAACTATTCTTCCACTTCAATACAAGTTATATTTCGAAAAACATGCATAAACATCAAAGTTATGTTGAAAGATATAGTGCAACTTACCAGAATGTATCATGTCTCATGTAATCACTTTATTTGTGTTTTAACCGCGGAAAGATGTCAGTAAAACAATATGTCACTGTTTTTCAGTGTTCACAGTTCCCTATCTACCTATCTACCTATCTAGAGGAGCTTATTTAGCTGCTGTTAATTATATGTCTGTGTAAATTTGCCATGAAGACAATAAGTGCTTATGAAAACTACCTTATGTAATACTAAGTTTTATACAAACATTTCAGTTTTTATTTGAGTGTAATTATTATATCTGAAAATAAACAGCAGCTAAATATAATACCTCTGTTGTTAATTGTAATATTGTAGTGTACCAAATGAGAGGGTTCCCAGTATAGTTTGTAACATTATTTGGGAGAGTTTTTTTTTTCCTTAAGAAAAACCAAACTATCGGTATCGGCCGATATCATTCTGAATAATCGGCTATTGGTATCAGAAAAGAAATTTAGTATCGGTGCATCTCTAGTTAATACATTAACTAATGTTTAACTAATGAACATTATTGTAAAGTGTTACCAAAGTAAAAATAAAAATAAATGATCAGCGATGTTTGTTTTAACTTTTAATGACATTTGTTCCTGCATTTGAGGAAAAGAAGCAAAATATAGTTGATCATTGTGTTGATGCATTGTGGTCACATTTTGATCATTTTGCATTTCAGTTGTGTTTTACAAGAAATAAATAAAATATAAGACAGGTATTTACATAAAATTCATATAAGATGTCAGTTGATTTTTATATGAATGCTGCAAGCTGCTGTGTTGCTTAGGAAATCTAAACAAGCTACAGTTTAGCCAGCATCTCGCTAGCCGATTTTTAGTCGCAAGCTTCATTTACATAGTCTTTGGAGACTTAGATGGAGTATTTGCCCGAGGCCACGTCTCTCAGCGGGTGGCCGTTAGCAGCCCCAGTGACTCCCTGCTGAGGAAATTATCCTGATGACCATAAGACAACATCTAGAAAGTTTGAAATGATCAGAGGCAGCTGGTAGGGCACTTGTGGCCTTGGCAGTGACCACTTTCAGGTTTCAAACATCTGATTGTCCATTTATGGACAATTCTGGACCTTTTCTGTTCTTTGTGACTCAATAAGCGTTTTAAAACATCATGTTATAGAGAGTAATTTTAGTGGAAGAAATGCTTTAGAACTAAGCATACACTACTGTTCAAAAGTTAGGTTAGGGGTCAGTAAGCTTTTTTTTTTTTCTTTTTTTTTTGAAAGAAATTAATACTTTTATCCAGCAAAGCATTTAAATTGATCAGAAGTAATGGTAAATAATAAAAAAAATAATAGTAATTAAATGATAAAAATTAAATTATATTCAGCATCAAAGCAGCATATTAAAGTGATTTTGGAAGGATCATGTGACACTGAAGACTGGAGTAATGATGCTGAAAATTCAGCTTGGCCATTACAGAAGTAAATTACATTTTAAAATATATTAAAATAGAAATCAGTTATTTTAAATTGTGTTTTTTCTTACCTCATTGTTGATCATATAGATGCAGCCTTGATGAGCATAAGAGACTTCTTTCAAAAACATAAAATATCTTGCCGTTCCCAAACTTAAAAAAAAAAATTGACCATAGAAATGTCCACAACTTTTTCATAATGTTTAAAGATTTTATACATTTTCAAGACTTTTCCAGTCCTAGAATATCACTCTGTAGAAATCCTTATCGCACTGAAGAACCGACAAACATTCCTCAGCAAACTAACAGTCACACACACAATTTTTTTTCTGCAGTTCCCGTACACTTTACTACCAGAATAAGAAGGTGTCTTGTCACTTTATCAAATTAAAATCTTTTTTCTCAATGAAGCTGAAGGAACAAATACACATTACACACATTCACAGGGTAATGCTTCGAAATGTATCCTAAATCAGTGTTTATTCTCACGCAGTTCTCCTGTTCTTATTTCGGTGAGCTTCTCATGACAGGAAATCAGAGAGAAATGTCAGAGGCTGTTGTTTAAGCTGTCAGCCCTCTTCTGTTTTTAATAAGTGAATGTGACAGACTCCAATAGAAGAGGGTGAGATTTCCACAAAAATAGTCAGTAAATGGTTTTGAGTTAGCTATTGAGGCCTTACTTGCTAGAATTGTTTATTCCTATTATTACTAATGATAAATGTCTCTATTGGTGTCTTTTATCATATTGTAGTTCTAATATGAGGAAAAACAGCTAAGTGTTGTAAAATCACTGTAACACACAGCCTTGAAAAGGTTTTTGCTTTTATATAAAATGTCTTTTTATATGGGTGTGTTTTCAGTTCCCTCTGGTGCCCCAGAAAATGTGACCACAGAAGCAATGAGCTCCACGAGTGTATTGGTCACCTGGGGTTTAGTCCCTGAGCACCAGAAGAATGGACACATCCTTGGTTACAAGGTACGGTTACTATATCAAAGGGAATGCTTTTAAGACCCTTAAAATCCCCCATAGACTTAGCTGAAGAGTTCTGTCTGCCAAAACACTGCAGCATGGTGAATTTGTACTGTATATTGCGACATCTAAGTGGAATAATTTTAAATTGCTTGTTTAGGCAATTACAATTATTATTAAAGTTCAGCCAAAAATGTAAATTCTGTCATAATTTACTCACCCTCATGTTGTTCTGAACCGATATCTCTTTGTTTCTCCTGTGGGACACAAAGGTATTTTGAAAAATGACTGTGGTCAATGGGGTCCAAAATAGTATAGACAAAAAGACACTTCAAAATATATTTTTTTGTTGTTGTTGTTGAAACATTCATCGAAATATCTTGTTTTATTTTCTCCAGAAAAACACAGGTTTAAAACAACATGACATCTTTATCTAAATGATGACAGAATTATAATTTTTGGGTGAATTATCATTTAATGAAATGAGAATTCACCCTATATATGCATGTTATAGATCTTATTATGAGTAATTCATCCATGTATAGGTTTCATTTTCAATTTTTTTTTTACCTTGTAATGTTTAATCAAAATGTCATAACTTTTGGCGAAACAACACACTTCTCTCTGGACACACTTCTCACCTCTCCAATCATTTACTCCGCTTAAACTCTGCCCATCCACAGTCGACAGCAGGCTCAAATTCAGATTTGCCTCCATCCAATCAACAACCAATGGATAGTGCCACGTCCTACATTTTTTCAGAATCTGTTACACTCAAATGTACATCACAATATGGAGGAAAAGATTGCTACTTCCATTTCATTGAGACTTTAAATGTTAAGTTTTAAAATGTGCACAAAAAAATCCCATGGGCTTTCTTTGAAGGAGGAAGAGGAGCCATATCCTCATGTAGGTACCAAGGCTCTTTTGATCTGGGAAAGTAAGAAACCAACTAGAATACCCTAACAACCACATAGCAGAACCACTCAGAAGCAACTCTGATGCACCATAGCTAAAAAGCATATGGAGTACACTTCTACACATCTAATGTAATGTTTGTATCATGCGCCAGAGGCACTTTATACCACAAAGAGCTGGTTATATGCATATCTACAAACGTTCTTTCTCATGCTTTAATGCACATACATTCAGCCGAACATAGTTCACATTCAGTTCATTTTGAACACATCTGCAAACTGTGTTAAGCTATTGAAACCCATGTGCACTGTTGCTTGTATAAGGCTCTCTCAATTTTCTGCTTAGGCTGTGTAGAGTGACATGATGCAAGATCTTGAAATTGCTGAAACAGTTTTCCTTTTACAAACTGTCGGAAGCCAGTTGTTAAAATGCTTAGTCTGTAAAAAGTGGGGGGAAATGAAATAACACAATTAATTATTGATCTCTTCTGAAGTCAGGACCTAAGTTATGCAAAACTTGAACTGATATCTGAAGAAATAGTGATGTTTGCACGTGCAAAAGTTGTTGCTGCGATACTAAGGTTTTGTTGGCGGTTGCTATGTGGTTGCCTACTGACCCAATTCAAAAGAGTTCATCTCTATATTCTGATCTATGTTATCCTCCACCATGGGATTGCTCAAATCCCTAACCTTAAAGGGATAGTTCACCCAAAAATGAAAATCATCCCATAATTTACTCACCTTCAAGCTGTAGTAGGTGTATATGATTTTCTTATTTTAGCCAATCTGAGTTATATTAAAAAATATCCTGGCTCTTCCACCCTTTATAATGGGAGTGAATGGTACCATTTTTTTAAGCCCAAAAAAGCACATCCATTCATCATAAAAGTAATCCATACGGCTCCAGGGGGTTAATAAAGGCCTTCTGAAGCAAAGCGATGCATTTTTGAAAGAAGAATATCCATAATTATAACTTTATTAACTGTAATCACTAGCTTCCCGTAACCGCCATCCGCGCGTTCACGAGAGAGATAAGTTCCAGCGTATGACGTAGGATGTAGGCGTAGCATAAGCTTAAGTGAGATTAGACGTCTCTCACGGTTCAAACAAATAGGGCTGGGCAACACACTCAAGCTCCTCCGACATTTCTCTTTAAAAATTCTGATTTTAGACTTCTAATTCTTGAGCGGTGTTTTATCTTGCTCTATCCGCGTTAGTCAATGCGTCATGCGTCAGGTCATAGTTCACTCTTTCGCCGAAACACTACTCACGTACAGAAGCCAGTAATTCTAGTTAATAAAATTGTAAATATGGATATTTTTCTTTTAAAAATGCATCGCTTTGCTTCAGAAGGCCTTTATTAACCCCTTGAGCTGTATGGATTACTTTTATGATGGATGGATGCATGCGCTTTTTGGGCTTCAAAAAATGGTACCATTCACTCACATTATGAAGCTTGGAAGAGCCAGGATTCTTTTAATATAACTCCGATTGTGTTTGGCTAAAAAGAAGAAAGTCATATACACCTAGGATGGCTTGAGGGTGAGTAAATTATGGGATAATTTTCATTTTTGAGTGAACTGTCCCTTTAAGTATAAGTATTAGTAATTAGCAATTAGCATACACTACTACACACTGTATGGTTGTTGTTGATTTTAAGATGTTCCTACACCCTATAGCACATCAAAACTGTTTCTATGTGACCTATATTTTCCTTTATCTCTAGGTATTATACCGAGAAAAAGATTCCGAGCGGGCTCCCCAGGTCCAGCTGGTGAACGGGAACCAGACTCACATGCTTCTTTTAAAGAACCTTGGCAAGTTCATCCTGTATGAGGTCCAGGTGCTCGCATTTACACGTGTCGGAGATGGACCACCCAGCCTCCCCCCCACAGTTGAGAGAACCAAGGATGATGGTAGGCAACCAATAAAATCAATGCATCGCCCACTGAGCAACATGCATCATCTAATTCTTCAGATGTTCCCACTGGTTATGACAAATCGTGCACGCATAATAAAAGCAAAAATAAATGTTCACACACACATTGGGTCAAAATTAGACTTTGAGTGAAAGCTACCCATTTAGCAGATGTTCCTTCACACACTCACACACCAGTACACACGCACACACATTCATAATGGTAGCTCTAAGTTATGTCTTGCTTCATGCTCTGGTGGTTTCCAGCTGTGCCCGACATTCAGACTGGCATTACCTCCCACGTGGCTCTAGACACAGATAAACACACATGCATATTCGCTCGAACACTCGCCTGGCCTCCTGGTGCCCCCACTGCATGAAACCTCATCCTGCATCACTTCATCGCTTGAGTCACCTGTCTGAACCACCTCTCACTCGCTCATAGAAAAGAAAAATCACTAATGAGATCTCAATTTGTTCCCAGACATCAAAGACATTAAATGGTGACTACATTTCAGATATTTCTTTGGAGAAAAATACCCCAGTATTCTCACGTCCATCTCCCGTTTCTCATTAGAGACTCAAACTGTGCTTGCATTTGACAAAATCAGCAAATGAAAGTCAGAGATTCCAAGCTGTATGGGCACATTCATTTTATGGCCCATTTAAAAGCCTTCTCAGCTCTGTAATTAGCAATTATAAAAATGTCCTTGTAATACAGTAAAGCACTCGCTCATTTTGTTTGCTTAAAAATAACTGAAATTTTTCAATATTTAACTACTATAATTATTTTAATTATTGTATTCATAATAATTGTATTTATATAAATACTATTTTAAGTATTGAGTATTAAGTAAAGTTGGATGACAAACTTTGATGTTGGCTTGACAAGATTTAAAGTTTAAAATATCTTTGAACAGTTTGAAGGTTTTACTCAAAGAAAGTAAAAAATGTTACTTGCTTGTTTAACATATTGCTAGCATGATTTAACATGTCGCTAACCTATTTTAGCATTTTTGCTAGCATGAATTAACAGGTTGTTAGCATGAATTAGCATGTTAACATATTTTAACATTCAAACTCTTATGCTGCCTCAGAAGTCTGTCCGAAATCCGTTTCATGAGGTGCCTTCATGCACAAACGCTTGCCTTACAAGTCATTGTTTGATAAGGCAGCGAGGCATCAAGTCAGCTACCTAGGTTTTCAGACGCAGCCTTAGTATGTTTTTCCACATTTCTAACATTTTTAGCACATTGCTAACATGATTTAATGCTTCTGTAGCATGAATTAGCAGGTTTTAACACATTGCTACGGAGCCCTGCACATGACATGCAAGAAAAAAATTATATTGTGCGCACAATTTACTATTTCGTTCCCTCACTTTATAAATCATGCGCATGATTTATAAATCGAATAATAATAGGAATTACTACAATTGTGTTTTACAAATTTACTGTGAAATTATTACTAAATTATTATTTTTCACATTGCAGTAATGGGATTGAGATGTTTTTCAAATTATGGAGGAAAATGTGCTTAGTTATCATGAAACTAATGCCAAAATGAAAAAAACTTAATAGATGAAAAAATAGACTTCTTTTGAATCTGGAGTGAAATATGGGACAGGCATTACTTGACAGTTTTCATGAGATTCAACCAAGTGGGAACCTCATTAAGTCTCCTGAGATATAAAAGAGAAACCTCTGAGCAATAAAATTTCCTTCGGGAAGCTTCTCTCAAAAATACTGTACGTACTCGCATTTTTGCATTATATATCCACAGCACAGGGAAGTAAGCGCTGCCATCTTCCCCTTTGAAATGAGTGAGTGTGTTCATATGTGGACTGTGGAGTCTTGCCAGCGGAATGACAAATGCCCTCTTTCTGTCATTTTTCTTAATCGGCTCAATGGAGCAACATTCATTCGGAAATGTACAGGGATACCAGGGATACCAGATACTGGAATGTCTATGTGATTATTCTCTACACACACTGACTCACACACACACACATCAGAACTAGTGGATTACCAGCGCTGTTGGCCTAGTGTCCACTGGCAGAGTTAAATGTGTTTGATGAGGGATTATGAATCACTAATATTTATATTTATGGATTTAAGGAATTAGAAGTTTACGGCGAGACTTTGTATGTGTGTGTGAAGAGATTAAAATGTCATATTTATCATGTCCAAGATAAAAGCTTGGTCCCACAAACAGATGTTTTGAAGTGTTTGAAATATGTTCTACATTTAAAGAAATCAGAATGTGGACTACAGTAATCTGTTTTAAATACCTTGTTCGACTGTGTATCCTCTCTCACCCTCCCTCTCTTCTCTCCAGTTCCTGGTCCGCCTGTCAGGTTGGTGTTTCCAGAAGTGCGTCTCACGTCTGTCAGGGTTGTCTGGCAACCTCCCTCAGAGCCAAACGGTATCATTATGGGTAAGAGAACATAAATGTTATACAGCCAGCCATGCACACATTTACCTAGCAATATAAATGAGGACTTCTGTTGTTTTAAAGGGGACATATTATGCAAAATTCACTTTTATAAGGTGTTTGATCACAGATGTGTGTCCACAGTGTGTAAATAATCAGCCTAATGGTAAAAATCCACCCTATTAGCATACATATCGCCCTGAGAGAGCCGCAGCAGTCCGCCATTTCTGTTTCCTCACTGAAGCATCTGGAGATATACAATATCTGCTCCAAAAAAAAACAAAACAAAAAAAAAACATTACAAATGTTCTGTTATTGGATGTACCAGTGAACATAAGAGTCTCCATAGACTCTCGGCATCTGAGCCACTGAGGACACCGTGGTTGAACTTCATTTATGAAGAAAATGTGCTGAAGAAAGTCGATAAAGTGTTATATATTTGCGGAAATCATTTTACACTTTACACTTAGACATTTTGACACTTGATTTTAACAATGTAAGGGTGAACACTGTTACTGACATTCGTTATTTTGACATTCGCGTGAGATTCTCCAGTTGTGTTGTTGTCGAAGCACGAGCTGTTAAAGCTACACCCTATTCTGGAAAGGGGGCAGGGAGCAGCAGATCATTTGCATTTAAAGGAACACACACAAAAATGGAGTGTTTTGCTCACACCCAAATAGGGGCAAATTTGACAAGCTATAATAAATGATCTGTGGGGTATTTTGAGCTAAAACTTCACAGACTCATTCTGGGGACACCAGAGACTTGTGAAAAGGGGCATAATAGGTCCCCTTTAATACATTTAATATTTTAATTTAAAAAAAATACATTTAGGATATCATTGATAACTCTGTTCTGTTGTTTTTATATAAAGCTACAGTGCTCAGCGTAAATGAGCACACCCTCTTTGAAAAGTAACATTTTAAACAATATCTCAATGAACACAAAAACAATTTCCAAAATGTTTACTTAGACTACGTTTTATATAACATCTGTTTAACTTTTAACATGAAAGTAAGGTTAATAATATAACTTAGAGAAAAAAAAAATTCAGTTTTACTCAAATTAGGGTGATGCAAAAATGAGAACACCCCACTGAAAGTCTCTCGAGCAAAGCTAAATTTTAGACTACAAATGTCTAATTTAACAAGGATTCAACCACAGGTGAGTCAAATTATTCATTTCACAGGTGTCCAGCAGACAGTAAAATAAATAAAATAAAAGGGTGTTGAAACCCCTTCCCATTTCATGCTGTCAGCAATGGCACCACATGGAAGAGAAATGTCACAAGACCCGAGAAAGAAAATAATTTCTTTACACCAGAAAGGTGAAGGCTACAAGAAGATCAGCAAAGCTTTACTTATCCGTCAGAATACTGTAGCAAAAGTGGTACAAAAAATTTTAAAAAGATGGAACTGCAACCATCTCACAGAGACGTCCAGGTCGTCCACGGAAGTTAACACCTCGACTGGAGCGTCTTCTGATGAGACGGGTTGAAGAAAATCGGCACGCAAGTTCACTGCAGTTATCTAAAGAAGTAGAAAGCCAAACTGGGGTGACTATTTCCCGTGACACAATACGGCATACACTGCAGAGGAATGGCATGCGTGGGTGCCGTCCACAAAAGAAGCCTCTCCTAGAGTTTTCCAGGGCCCATGCTGACAAAGATGAAGACTACTGGGACTCTATACTCTGGAGTGATGAGACCAAGATAAATGTTTTTGGAACTGATGGCTTCAAAACTGTATGCCGTCGCAAAGGTGAGGAATACAAAGAAAAATGCATGGTGCCTACAGTGAAACATGGTGGTGGCAGTGTCCTTATGTGGGGCTGCAGGAGTGCTGCTGGTGTTGGGGAGCTGCATTTCATTGATGGCATCAAATTCACAGATGTACTGCTCTATACTGAAAGAGAAGATGCTACCATCACTCCGTGCCCTTGGTCATCGTGCACTTTTCCAACATGACAATGATCCTAAACACACATCTAAGGCCACTGTTGGATTTCTGAAGAAGAGCAGGGTGAAAGTGATTCAGTGGCTCCTGATCTGAACCCAATCGAACACCTATAGGGAATTCTGAAGAGACAAGTTGAGCATCACTCTCCATCCAGCATCCAGTCTCTAAAGAATGGAAAAAGATGTTGCAAATTGTCGCCAACTTGTTCATTCCATGCCTAGAAGACTTGGTGCTGTCATTAAAAATCATGGAGGCCATACAAAGTGCTAGATGTAGTAGTTTTTGTTGTGGGGTGTACTCATTTTGCATCACCCTAATTTGAGTAAAACTGAAAACTGTGTAATCTAAGTTATATTATTAACCTTACTTTCATGTTATAAGTTAAACAGATGTTATATTAAGCTTAGTCTTGTCAACATTTTGGAAATTGTTTTGTGTTCATTGAGATATTGTTTAAAATGTTACTTTTCAAAGGGGGTGTACTCATTTACTCTGAGCACTGTATATAAGTTCTCATATCTGTGTAAAGGTTACAAGAATGTAATTTGGTCTGCAGTAAAAATGCCGTTTAAGACCTTAAAGAAAGTCTGTTTGTTCCCATTGTGCCCTGAGCCATTTGAAATGGTATTATTGCAAGGACATGCTGTGTATTGCATTGGAGTCAGTTTGTATCTGTGTTTGTTATGAGATTTTGTGTATTGGGATTTCAACCGTGTATTGAGATTAAACCGCCTCAGTTTTGCCGTTATCAAGATTACAGGCCGTACTGCTGCACAGCTATAGATGACTGGATTATGGACACTTAACCACCCATGATGGATCATATAATCCCTTAATAGTGATAGAAATGTGAAGCCTCTTTACCTCGGATGATCTCTTGCCTTCTGTCTCTTTTCTACACACACTCGCACACAGAGCTCTCTGCTGATTGGATCAATCGTTCCCTGTAGGATTGAGCGAAATAAACCAAAGATCTTCAATCAGAGCAGAGCTGTCAGGTTTCCAGCGCTCATTTTATCCTCTCAAATCTTTGTAATATATTTCATACGTGAGGATACGCAGATAATGTGACTTTCACACATTACTTTCAAGGGGTCTTTCATTCTTCTGTGTTGATTTTCCTCAACAGCAGTCAGTTATGCTCGCAATTACTGCACTTCTGACTGTACGATTTGAATGAGGCATCGATGCATTTAAGTGACCTTGGAGGCATTTCAGATAGCAAACCTAGAAACTGATTAAGTACAGATCATTAGATCAAATCATCATCAGTACACTGCATAAAATCTTTTTTCTTAATGGAGTAGATCACCTAGAAATTAAAACTCTGGTATCATTTACTCACCTGTTTGAGCATTTTTCTCAGATTTTTGAGGAATAAGAATAATACAAAAATAATTTTGAAGAATAATAAAAAAATTATAGCTTCTTAAAAGTATTATATAAGTGGTTTATATGACTTGTGCGCTATAAGTCTTTTGCAGTAAGACATTTTTTTTTAGAAATCTAGAAAAAAATGTATCATGGTTTCCACAAAAATAATAAGCAGCACAGCTGTTTTCAAAAATGTGAACTGTAGTGTATAGTGTGTATATTGTGTGTGTATAGTGTGTGTGTGTGTGTGTGTGTATAGTGTATGTGTGTGTGTGTGTGTATGTATGTGTGTATATATATATATATAATATATATATATATACATACACACACACACACACGTTTGTTTTTGTGAAATGTGGGGACATTCCACAGGCGTAATGGTTTTTATACTGTACAAACCGTATTTTCTATCCCCCTACACTACCCCTACCCCTAAACCTAACCATCACAGGAAACTGTGCACACTTTTACTTTCTCACAAAAACTCATTCTGTATGATTTATAAGCCTTTTGAAAAGTGGGGACATGGGGAATGTCCTCATAAATCACCCTCTCCTTGTAATACCTATGTCATACCCATGTCATTATACACATTTGTGTCCTGATATTTCACAAAAACATGCCCACACACACACACACACTATACACACACAGACACACTGGTGGGTTGAATCTTATGTGTAATATATACATTTTTCAATTGTAGTCTTTTAAAAAGGCATCTAAAATAATAAACTAAATGCAATAGTGTCAAAAAAAAATATATTTTTTTTTATTTAATTTTTTTTTTTCATTTTATTCATTTATTTTTGTCTCTCTCTCTCTGTACCAAGAGGCTAATCTTAGCCACACCTACATATTAACCAGCTGACTTGAATTTAGTAATTACCACTTGTTTAATAATACCTGTTTGAGCAGTTGATGTGTGTCCTGAAGAAGGCTGTGTTGCCGAAACGCGTAAATCTACTTTTATTTTGTTTTAATGATTTAAGCCCAGTTCATTAAAGGCGTTTTATTGTACCATGTGAGTGCCTTGGAAGTAATTCGTCTACATAGTGTTGTCAAAAATATAAATTTTTTTAATACATATCAACACTTCCAATACTCATTTTCTGCAGAATAGATAGACGATACCAGCTCTGACAACGAGTTGACACACAAACCCACCTTCCCTCTCTGACTCGTTTCATTTGCTCCGAATTAATATTTATGGTGTTACAAGGCTTGAATTATAGCATGAGATTGCGTGTATTGCCCATAATTTTACTCATTCCCACAGATTTAGTGCTCACACCCAAAGTGCGCGCACATAAAGCTGCATCTCAGTACTAAATTGAGTTCTTTTTCACTGCTTATTGCGCTTAAACAATCTAAAAAACACAAAAATGCCGAAACACATCAACATACAAAATAATACAAAAAAGATCTGATTTTCAAAACAAAACGGCTTACCTGTTTTAGAATGAGCTGGAGACTCCTGCGCTCGGAATTAAAAGGTTTTGCCGTAACCTGCAGGCTGATGGATGGGAACTCTCCCACATAAATGCAAAATTTTAAAAGGATTTTTTCGAGAATTTTTATTAAACATCGCTGCTGTTTTTTGTTTATCATATTAAAATCCGTGAAACAATACTTTTGTACAATAACTGGGGGGCCTATTCATCATAGTGGGCGGGCCTATGAACCTCAGGCCTGTCCGTTGGCTACACCCCTGGTATATTGTATGCTAAATGTGTCATGCATCATAATCTGCATATGTTGTTGTTGTTGTTTTATTGCAGTGTAACTTTTATTATAGCTCCTAAATGAGTTTTAGTAATAATGTATTGAAAGCGAGAGCCTGTTGGCGAATATTGATTGGTGTAATGAGGTCTCTCTGGTGTCTCTTTTTGCTCTGGCATTTAATATCTCTTTGTCAGTATCTCTCTCACACATTATCATTCTCTTTTATTCAACACTCTCTTTCTCTTGTTCTGTCTCTCTCATTTCTCTCATATTTTTTTATATCTCTCTGTCTCATATTTGCATTGATTTATATATATGGACTTAAAGATTGAAGTTTGTAATTTCAGTGCCACTCCAAACGGATTTGCAAAAATAATTACTAGTTTCCCAAACACTGCCCCATCTGCCATTAGTTGGATAAACAGACACCCACATCCCACATCAAACTCATGCCATTGATTGAACCAGTGTTACTGTGAATCACTGTTTTACAGCAGATCAAATTAATAGTCCAATCTATTGATTGGCTGTAACTATCAACTTTGCAACAGATATTAATATGCAAAGTATTTATTAGCACGGCAACAAGCTCAGCAGTTTAAGACATTAACATGAAAGCATAAAACACAAGATACTTGAAGACTTTATTGAACTATTATAACACACAGAAACGCATCTAACACAATCATACACACTTACACATTCATACGAGTTGCAAAAAGAAAGAAAGCAAGGAAAGAATGATTTTAACAGAGTGAAAGAATGAAATACCATAATTTGGTAACACTTTACAATAAGGTTCCATTGGTTAAACCTTTTAATTTAACCCTTGCATTGAGTTTTCAATGAGGCTATGGAATTTTATGCACCAGTTCAGCTAGAATCTGGAAGTATTACTTGCTTTTCTTAGGTTGCGTCTTTTAATTGGTATTCCGATGGGGATTCCTTTATTTGTCGTCATTCTCTAAAAGGGGTTTCCAAGGTTCGTTGATTTGCGGGCAGTCTGGTAACTCCTGATGACATCTTGGGAAGCCAATCACGATGGTGCGTTGGCTGATGATGAAATGCAAAGTCTTGTAGGCAGGTTGAAGTTTGAGCCAGGCAAAGGCAAATTCGGGGAGACAGCTTAATTTAACTCTGAAAAGAAAGCTAAATCAAAACTTTAAAAAGAAACTAAATGTTGCAGACTGTGCTCCAAAAAAAACGACCCTATAGGTTTACGTTTCAAAGTCATGCGCCCTCTAGCTGGCGTAAAAATAATGACAGTGTCATGTTACGTCTGTCGTCATGAAATGACTGTCGTTACCAATCAAAATGCGTGTTCATGCAATGTGTGGACTTTTTATACCATTTGTCCTATTTCCATTTAGAAAAACTCACTTTTTTTATTAACGACTACAGCCACCCCACCCCTAAACCTACCCTTAGTGATTTATAGTGCATATACACTTTATGAGCACATGCGTTCCCTGGGATCGAACCCACAATCGCATGATCACATGATTGCATATTGTTATATATTGCAATGCTCTGCCAATTGAGCTATGCGAAACCCAAAATATGACGCAGATAAAAGGGAACAATGCATTAAAATGAAAGTGTCCTGTTGTCGATAGGTGTGCAACTTTAGCTAATGCTCCTATGGGTCGTATTTCAGGGAAGTGACAAACGACCTATATAGGCGTATTGGTTGGAGAACATGTTGAAATCAAAAGAAAGAAAAGAAAAATGAGACTAGACTAGAAAATGTGTTTCTCCATGTTAGGTTAGAAAAGCAATTTGTTTGTTTCATGAGTTTTTAAACTCCGAATCTAAAAAGATTCTGACCAATTAGACATTGTCTTTAGTTCGGGGCGTAATTAAGTTTTTTTTTCTTCCTTTACATTAATCAACACGTCGTCTTCTCAGTCACATGATTCCTAATTTTCCCACCCCTGCAGAGAATAATTTAGTCATGATTTCTATAATGGGAACATGATACATTTTACCCAGACCTAATTAATATAAACATTTGGGAATTGAATTAACATTCAAACACATACCAAACTTCACATACCTCCTATAAACTATTCAACAATTACTCAAAATGGCATAAAAAATGAGTGATTAAAACATAATCCTGCTCTTGCTCTGTTTTGATGAAGTCATCACAGCCTGATTTGCTCAAAGGTCCTACAGTTGTTCTGGATGTTCAAACAATTACATTTGGGGAAATCAGTGTACGAATAACTTACTTATAATCATCTAGCCATATTATTATATATTCTGTCAATATTTACACCTATAAAACGTCAGTGGAACGTTGGGTAATACAGTACAGAGTCTTATGGACTGCTTTTTATGATGCTTTTATGGTGCTTGTGAATCCTTTTTGCACCTTCAAAGCTTCCTATACATTGTTATTGCATTAAAAAGCAAGTGGTACATTATTCAAAAATGTTTCACGTTCCACAGAAAGAAACTCATAAAAGTTTGGAGTGATATGAGGATGAGTAAATGATGAACTAATCCTTTAAGCTGGGCTAGGAGAAAGTATTTTAACATTTGAAAAAATTGCGTACCTTTAATCTCTTTGTTGCTTTTGTAAAAACAGATATAGTTTAAGCAGTAGCTGTGTACGCAGCTCTACGTGTATTAATGAGATATTGGCAGCGTGACATACTTGCTTTCATCTTATCATTGTCTCTTTCAGAGACTTGTGTAGATTGGGTTGCTCAGTTTTGGGGAAGCTACTTTATACAGTCAAGCTAATCTTTTTTAGTGTACTAAAAGGTACAAAAAGTAGGTAAATACATAAAAGACATTTAAGGGACAGTGTCATTGTAAATATACAACTTGTATACAGTACTGTGCAAAAGTCTTAGCCACCACCAGCTTTGTTGTTTTAGCAATTTTTTAATGACCATTCATATTTATTTTTTAGTCTTTATTATGATACACACAGAAAATACAGAAAATATGTGCACAAAGTGTATAAAAAATAAAAATCTGAACAAAATGGCTTCTTTAAGCAAAAATCAGTATTTAGTGTGACCACCTGGACTTCCATTTTCTCAAAGAAGAAAATCTGAGAAACTTCTCATCATATTTTGAAAGTTTTCTTGGCCTTTTGGTCCTTTTCCATTCCATTTAGGTTAAGAGAGCCAGGTTCCTGCTATTGCTCTGTAAGGGGAGGTCACTAAATACTTGCCACTTTAGCCTATAGAAGTTTTTTTTTTTTTTTTTCATGTTTTTTTAATACTGCATATAATTTACTGTATTTTCTGGTTATATTCTTATAAAGAGACTGAGAAATAATTATATATGGTCATTATAACATTGCTAAAACAATATCTAATGGTGGCCTAAGACATTTGCACAGTACTGTATTTTTTGTTTTCCTGAAATCATAGCCATATTTATCATTTTACGAAAAATTTGGATCTTAATTAGCTTGACAACAGATACATTTACAATAAAAATAGTAGCAAACCTAGAAAATAATATACAAAAAAAATGTTTTGCACATTTTGCAAATATTAGAATGATTTCTGAAGGATCATGTGACACTGAAGACTGAAGTAATCGCTGCTGAAAATTCTGATTTGCAATTTAAGAAATAAATTACATTTTAATATATATTAAAATAAACATTATTATTATAATTTTAAATAGTAATAACATTTCACCATATTACTGTTTTTACTGTATTTTTATCAAATAGATACAGCATGTATATATGAAAAACAGGGCTGCCCCCTAATAAAAGATTAATCTTTAGTCGACTAGAAGAGGCTTAGTCAACCAAAAATTTTATTAGTCGGTTAGTCACAGAAAAAAAACAAAAAACATAGTGGCGAAGTCACGCAGTCCATGAGGGACATATCATTAACGGCGGGTCCTTGTGGTAATTAGTATGTTGGGCAGGAAATCCAAACGTTTGCCTTTCATCCATCGACCTCAAATGTGGCTTATTTGAAACATGTCAATTGTAGCAACTTTACACAGCTGCTCGCTCTAACTTTAATCTAGATAAATGTGTGCTATTATTAGGCGCATATCCAAGTGTTTATGCGGAGTGTGGAGGCTAAAGTATAGCACGCTTACTGCAAGACATGGAGGCGCCGGCTCGATCACTTGCATTTGTTCCTGATAACAGCAGAAACAACTTAAAATACTCTGTCATTTTTGGTCATACAGATAAGAGTAATACATCATTCGAAACTGGGGTTCTACTTTTATTCATGTCAACTCACAATAACAAGAAAACAAACAGGATGTGCTTTCTGCTATCTCAGTCTCTGTGAACTTGAGCACGTCACAAAACTAAACCAAAACTGTACTTGCCTCACAGACATGAGAAATATTTCTATAGAAAGCTTGAAATGTCAAGCAATTGTTAACCAATTCAAATATTCTCAGATTATGTAATCTGTATGAAACTTGCATATAGGCGTGTCCACTACTGCTGCCAAAACACAGAAAAAATTATCAATAAATTATTAAAATATTTAGACAGTCTCCTTGCTGTTTTTTCACGACACATTCATAATCATTACGTTTGCCGGTGCGCTGTGGCAAGCTTTATGCATGCGCTTGAGTGCTGATTAGGATATGTATTATATATAGGCAATTAAAGGCTCATTATTATGATTTAAAGTATATGACTTATTAAAATACACGTGTGATAAGACGACAAATCGCTTAAACGAACAACTCGACTGGAAAAATCTTTAGTCTAGGACAGCCAAAACAAACAACATCCTAATATGAAACGTATAAACCACAATACTTTTTATTACAACATTCATGTACCATGATATTTAAATGGTGCCTTAAGGTAAAATCTATAATATGACTGGTATTACCACCATGAATGTATCCCAAAATCATGGTATTTGTGGTAGAACCATGGTTCTTTTTGTCATGGTCTCTCCTTTCCTGCTCTCCTTTCTCTCCGTAGTGTTGAGTGTCCGCTGTAATGTGTCCTGTGGTTAGGGATCAGTGATTGCTGTGGTAACAGGGCGCACAAATAAAATGTGCCTGACCGAGGGGGCAACGATCTGACCAATTACACGGCTTACTGCACTCACCACGGCAACCCAGACATTAAAAAATGAGTACCGAACCACCTGGCATGGGTCACAGCTCTACCATGATAGATGAGGGAAAATACAAAGCCTGAACACTTGATTGTTGCTGTTTTTTTGTCCTTTTGCCTCCTTCTGTCCATTTCCAGGGCAAAAGCTACTCTCAAACAGCGAAGAAAAGAAGAAAAAAGTTGATTTCTGCCTCTAGCATAATGCAAAAAAAAAAAAAGGAAAAAAGAAAAGAAAAACCATCAAAAGCGAGAGCTCAGGAACAAGCGGGTAAAGCAGAGGATTTTGCATAGGCCCCTCTGGGCTTTTTGGGTTGGGTTTAGCGATGGCCTCTTAATAAAGGAGGATCTTAGCGAGCTGTGCGTTCGGAGAGAGAAGAGAGAAAAGGAAAGAAAGGGCGAATAAGAATCTGAGAAGACAAGGCAAAGGGGAAAAAACATTGAATTAAACCATCCTCAGCTCTGTAGCGCTGTGCTAATCCTCCAAACGGAACACGCTAACACCAAACGTCCCATGTGACAGAGATAAAAACCTCTCTCTTGGCCGTTCTGTAGATTCCCCCATTTACAACGAACTTAACTCTCTCAATCTTTCCACCACCTCATGTCAAAAACACCTTTCCAACTGTAATAAACGCTTCCAGGTTAAAACATGCTCAGACTGTGGAAATCTTTCACGGGACACTTTGGTCTTAGCATCCTGCATTAAAATTAAATGAGCCATGTCTGCAGTTTGAAGAGGATTATTAACTCTTATGAAGGAAAGCTGCTGTTGCAAACTTGTATAATGACCTTAAGTATTTAGCTGAAATGTGACGCCTCATATGTTTAGACTGTTGTAATGATACACACCGGATGAATTGTTATAAGCTGTTTTGAAATATGCTGTATGCTTTGTATGAAATGGCTATATGCATGGATGTTGACGCTGTTCTTTTTCATACATTTGAAGTGTATGAGGATGTTTGCTGTCAAGCTTCAAAAAGACACAAACAACACCATAAAGCACCAAATAAGTAGTCAATTTAATTTGTGTTATATTCGGAGTCTTCTGAAGCCATACAATAGCTTTATGTGAGGAACACTGAAAATGTAAAAAGCCATAATTAAAAATCTTCCCCTAATTGTTTTTTGAACATCTGCATATTTGAATAATAATAATAATGATAATGATAAAATATTAATTGGGTCACACTTTAGATTAGGGTCCAGTTCTCACTATTAGCTAACTATTAACTACGAATTTTGCCTCTATAAACTCCTATTTACTGCTTATTAATAGTTAGTAAGGTAGTTAAGTTTAGGCATTGGGTAGGATTAAGGGTGTAGAATATGGTCATGCAGAATAAGGCATTAATATGTGCTTTATTAATACTAATAAACAGCCAATATCCTAGTAATATGCAAGCTAATAAGCAACTAGTTAATAGGGAGAATTGGACCCTAAACTAAAGTGTTACCAATAATTGTAAATATTATTACATTTTTATTAATAAATTGTTGTTATTGTTATTATTATTGTTGTTGTTGCTATATAATTAATTATATTTATTGGTATTCATTAATATTTATAATTGATAATATATTAATTGTAAATATTATTAATATTATTAACATGTTAATACATTGTTAATAGATTATTATTATTTATAATTTACTAATATTAATATGTATAATACATAATAATAGTTATTATTATAAATTATATTTTACTAATGTTAACAATATTTTATTTATTTTTATTCTCATTTTATTTATATTATTTAATGTATTGAT
>RJVU01042553.1:331353-342400 GCA_003731715.1 Anabarilius grahami
GATATCAACCATCTTTAATTAATATATTAATGATGATAATAATTTGTATTATTATATTAATTATAAATATTGTTACTCTTATTAAGTTATCATAATAGAATAATAATATAAAAAGATGTCACATTTGAATATGCACATGTGAATCTGTTTATTTGAGGTTTAGGCCGCAGCACTACACAGACTCATTTCCATTTGCATTAAATTTGGCCTCTAAGATCTATACTAATATTATCATATTATATATCAAGATTATATAATATTATGTACTCTAGCAGTTTTTACCCAGTTTTGTCTTTCTCACTGCAGGTTATCAGATTTCTTACCGTCTGGATATCAACGACCCCAACAAGTTCACCACGGTTGAGGTGGGGTCAAACGCACGTCAGTTCACGGTGACGGGACTAATCCCAGAGTCAGCGTACGTGTTCCAAATCACAGCGCGCACTCAACAGGGCTGGGGATCCCCGGAGGAGGCCGTCGTCATAACGACAGAAAAAAGAGGTACATTTGAAAGTCATATCATCTTAAGGATGATCTAACAAGTCGAAACCTGGTCCAACAGCTGGTGTTCCTGTAGCCGGTTTATTGCTGGTCCAAGATATTTGATATGCAAATTTATGAGGTCTCTAAAATATCAATCAAAACTGTTGAAAAACTTGTTGTACACAACCTACTACCCTAGAACCTTCTATCATCGACTTATAGTTTACAGTATAATTTTTTAGCTAGTAAACAGCCTTTTAGTATGGGTAAATGTTAGAACAACTTTTATATTGTTGGTAATATTTCAAGATGAACATTTAACTGAAGCAACTTAGGTTTACTTGATTAACCATACATCATTTTTAGGTTAAAACGTAGGTATCAAATATGATACATGAGAATTTGAGGAATGTTTATTTCCATATTTATCATTCATAATTGTTATTTACATAATGTTTTGTCTCCTAAAATGAAAACTATAGAACTTTGATCATAAAACTAAGCTTTAAATATCATCTTATTAAGACATGTGATTGGGAGATATAGAGTGACAACTGATATTTATATGCATTTTTACAGTATCTAAATAGTCTGCTATACTGTTATAAAGATTCCATTGATGTACATTACAAACTATTTTATTGTAGAATCATTTACATAAACAGTGACGAATCAGATGCGACTATGGCTAAAAACTACTCCTGTAATTCACTGAAACGCTCATGTTTCATAGAGTCAGTCTATCCGAGTAGAATGTCAGTCATAAAGCTGATACTGTCAAAACAGCATGTGGCCCTTCGGAGCTTACTGCATTTAAACCCGAGCTCAGAATTAGCCGCGAGCCGGGTCTGTGACACATGCATATGCCCAACAGTGACTCATTACACATGTCCCACAGAGCGTCCACAGCCCCCTCGTCGACTCACTGTGCCTCAGAAAGGGGTGGAGTCTCATAAGCTTCGACTTCATTGGACGGCGGGGGGAGACGGCTCTTCCCCAGTGCGCTACTTCACCCTGCA
Organism: Anabarilius grahami; assembly: GCA_003731715.1. Lineage (NCBI taxonomy): Eukaryota > Metazoa > Chordata > Actinopteri > Cypriniformes > Xenocyprididae > Anabarilius > Anabarilius grahami. Next base: position 332,856 of record RJVU01042553.1, read on the forward strand.
GACATTAGAGCTGCCAGACGGCGAGTGGAAGACCCACACATCCTCCATCGGTCATAATAACACCTCCTGGGAGGTGGATAGGTAACACACGCGCACATATCTCTCTGATTAGTCATAACTGCCTGTGCGGGCAACGGCTGGTACTAGAACAGTCACTATTTATAGCAAAATGTGCTTTAGCTCTGACAGACAGAAGACATTAAAATACACAGGATGGAGTTGTGACATGTATTATGGTAGTACCAGATTTTTTTGTGGACTTATACAATGGTAATACAATATTTTTTGATGTAGTTTTTTTCCCCCAGGTATGTACCACCATGTTTTTTGTTTTTTACTTGCACCATGGTAGTAACATAGTGGATTTTTTGTTTGTTTGTTTTATACCATGGTAGTACCCTTTTCTTTTCTTTTTTTCTTTTTATTTCTCTGACACACCACAGTAGTGCTGTTTTTCAGGGGGAAATTTACCCATTTACCATGGCAAGACCATGTTTGTTTGGTTTAATTTTTTAGATGTGCCATGGTAGAACCATTTTCTTTTTGTGAATATGTACCATGTTGCACCTTGTTTTTCTGGACATGTACCATGGTAACGCTTTTTTTTTTCTTTTTTAAACGTACCATGTTATACCATGTTTTTTATATTTAGATATGTATCGTGATATTGTTTTTATGGTACTTTTTTGTTTGGATATGCACCATATAGGAATGCCTTTTGGGGGGGGGCTAAATTAGCTCCTACCTTCATAGTAGGTTCTAACACCATGTCCTAACCAGACGCGTAGCCGTCTAGCCATGGCAACACGCACTGATTCTATTTTAGAAACAGTTTCTATTTTTCTGCCACGTCGCGGCTGGAACAACAACTCCAAGTACACTGTAAAACTCAATAAGTTCAGAATAAGTTCATTTGAGGAAACTTATTACCTCTAAACATTGAAGTAAACGAACTCATTTTTTTTTAAGTTAGTAGAACTTAAGATTTTTGTGACAAGTGGGGCAGGGCCGAGAACCGTGAAAGCGGAGCAAGGCCAGTGTGGTGCACATCATTAACGATCACGTCACCGGCATCCCTTCGCTCCCACAGTTCTCAGCCACACCCCACTCATCATAATGTTAATTACACACAGTTCATATGATATTCAGATCTTGGTTAAATGTTAGATAGCAAATAGCACATGCTACTATATCTATCAAGAAACAGCATAATTAATCAAACAACATACAGCATATATAGTATTAAAAGTTTTGCAGCCCATCCTCAAGCTAACCACAGGCTCTACTCTTCACCACAGTGGTAACCCTACAAAACTAACACAACAGAACCCCCTGTAAATCCCAACATAACACAACATCAAACCAAAACTTATGTCTAACTTATGTCTCCCCATGTTAATCTTGTGCAAAAACACACAAAATAACACTTAATTTCAACATTTATTTATACAGTCTGACGCAAAGCATGCTGGGAATTAGAAATCTGCTGCAACTCAATCATATTAAGTTCAGCTTACTACAATGAAATGTTGAGTTCACACAACTTTTTTCTATTAAGTACAATGAACTTTCATTATTATTTGAGTGGAACAAACTCATTTCATTTCATTAATTTCACTGTTCGGTTTTACAGTGCATGATAATGATAATCTCAGGTGCTGTTTATGTGGTTTATTTAATCTTAAAAGCATCTAATGTGAGTTTCAGTATCATTTTGTGTGCCTTTTATAGCCGTACTGAAAACAACAATGGACAATTCACCTCAGATCTTCAAAATAAATAAAAGGAAACAAGAACATTTCAGCAAACTTTCAACTCATTGTGAACAGACAAGTGTATTCTATGACAAAGATTCAACTCAGTATGTATTATTAATAATGTTACAATGGTATAACATTCATGAATTTGATTATGTACCTATCCATTTCGTTGCAGAGAGAGCCTACTCACGCTCACTTCTGATTGGCTGTGATTTTTGATTGACTTTATCGCGTCTTATATTCGCGTTGCGTCTGGTGTGGACAGACAAAAATGTTTGTCGCTGGAATCTTATCGCATTGCCTCTGGTTAGGACACGGTGTAACCCAGCACAATAGGAACTACCAGTGACATAAGTGTGTGTTGATTGGCCGAACGCGTGCCATACGAAACACTGGCACTCGCCATTTTTTAATTTGAAAGTTTACCTATACTTACTCCATGAACTAACTCCACAAACATTGAAAACAGCGATAGATGGACTGACGCCGAAGTTCAGGCACTTCTCAACCAATCATGGTGTCCTCCATCCTCCAGTTGTTGACGTTGCTGAATGCTGCGCTGAAATGATGTTGCTGTCTGCTGACTTACATCAACCAGGAAAACGGCCCTAGTATAGATCCTATAACTGAGTTTCTATTACTACCTGCTGTGAAAGCCCTTATTTATTAATGTGGTATATGTCAAAGTCCCATGGTATTGATACCATCAGTTTACTCCACACTACTGCCACTGGGTTAAAGAGTCAGGATGAGACAAGGGGTGAAAATGAAACAATTGAACTGAATCAAACAAAGCTCTTCAATCTAAAAGAAAAAAATTACACAAAATATGTTGGGCATTTTATCTTATGGACATGCACTGACACTGATGAGACATCATTAAGAATGAAAAGAGAGAGAAATCGATGGACAGATAGAGTGTGAGAGAGAGAAACTGCAATTATAATCAGACTGACCATCAGGTGGCCTGATGTCTAATCACACATCCATTCAGCCCCACCCGCTCGCTAACCTGTTTTCTGCTCTCATTCCTCTAGTACTGCAGTTCTAGCTTATATTATTTCCCCCTACCTGTCTGTTCTTCTCATCATCACCTGTCTGATTCATGCTGTCATCTTTGTTCACATCTCTAAATGTCCACTTGAATTAAGGCGAAAGGTATATTGAGCAAAAGCACTTGCCTTCCCGTAACACCATCTTTCTCAACCTGTTTTGTAATGGAACCATGGGAGCATTTCTGCATTCAGTACCACTTGATTACCCACAGCCTAGATGCCTGTCCATTTAATTACCCACATATGCCTTTCTCTGACATTCAATGACTCATCATAAGCCATCTTCTTACTGCAAAGGAGGCACAGAAGATTAATCTAAAGTGGCATGTATAACATAAAAAATTGCATTTGGACAGACTTTGTTATGTGGCACAGAGCCGGAATAAATGTTGTGGAAAACAATCAATATGTTTGAAATACCCTTACTATTTCTGCAGTATAAAGTTTGCATACTGTGCACAGTACGCAGATTGAGAATGGCTGGATTTACTCTTACATTTGTTAAAGTGTGAAACAGAGCACATAACACTGGGTACTGTATCCCACAATACAATGCACTTGACTTGACCTTTCATTTTACAAGTACTTGTGATTTTAACATCTCATACTTGGCTTATTATTTGATTGAACTACACAAAATTAGATTAAAAGTGTTCATTATGATCAGATTTTGATATAAAAAAGGTATTTTAATTCAAATTAGAATTTTGGTAGCATTTTTCTATTTAGTGCAGTTTATAATAAATGTGTTATTATATTATATTATATTATTTTATTTATTTATTATTAATTTAAATAATTTTTGAAATAATTATCTTATGCTCACCCAGGCTGCATTTATTTGACCAAAAATATAGTAAAACAGAAATATTTCAAAATATTATTACAATTTTAAATAACTATTTTTGCCATTTTAATATTTAACATCCTATTTTTTTATGTAATTTATTCCTATGATGGCAAAGCTGAATGTTCTGGTCTTCAGTGTCATATGATCCTTCAAAAATAATTCTAATATGCCAAATTGGCGTTCAAGCAACATTTTTTATTATTATAAATTTTGAAAACAAACAAAAATTATAAATTTTTTCAGGATCCTTTGATGAATAAAAAGTTTAAAAAAAACAGCATTTATTTTAATTTATTTGAAGTCATTACTGTGACTTTTGATCAATTTAAAGTGTCCTTGCTGAATAAAATTATAAAAATCAAAAATTAAAATTAAAATTCTTACTGACCCCAAACTATTGAATGGTATTTTATCATCATATTTAATAATTAACTTTTGTTTTATGGACCATTGTGGAGGACCACTTAATTTCCCATAATATTTTAATTTGTACCAATATTTTTAAAAGCCAGACTACATTAATCATGCTTACAAAATGGAAACCTTAATATAATACCGAGTTTTTTTGTTCTCTCCCATTTTGCTGTATTGTCGAAATTCTTCTGTTTTGTTAATTGTTCAATTCAAAATTTTCATGAATTGATAAAGAGTCGAATATTACATTGTGAAATTTTCAAACCCTGTGCAACAATATAAAGATCTCTGTTGATATGTGCTTGTTTATTTCCAGTATAGTTTATATATACAGTGCTGTGCTTCAGTTTATCTTGGTTTCTTTCTTTCTCTCTCTCTCTCTCTCTCTCTCTGTCACACACACATTCTTCATAATTGCATGAACCGAGTGTTTTGAACCAAGAGGATGTTTGTGTTCAAACCGTCTTGATTCTCAGAGGAGTAAATGCCTCCAGCTATTAAAACAGAAATGCCACTAACAGTCCTCGTCTTCAACGCCCTAATTATAAACACACACACACACACACTCAGAACGACACAAGCACCCTCATCCCTAATTGCGCACTTCACACTCATGCACACACACAGTCTCAAAGTTTCCCTGATGGCCCACTTTGATATACATTACCCACAACCCTTTGTCCCCTTCCCATGTCCTCTCGAAGTTTTTAAAGCAATAACAAATCTGTGCAATTGACTAATATGATAAATGAATAATGCTGATTTTTATGCTGATAAGCATAAAAATCTCAAAAATACTCAAGAGTTCTGTTCAAGGTTGAAGCAGCACTTTTCTATGATAGGTTACCTACAGTAGCAAGTTCTCTCTCTGATTTTCTCAAAAGAAGTCTTCAAATGCATCACTTATGGTTTCTGTTGGTACGTGGGAATGATCTAGTGTGTGTGTGAGTTGAAATGTATCTCTTTTCTTGTAGGCTGAAGCCATACACCTCTTACAAATTTAAAATGATGGCCACAAATGATGTGGGAGACAGCGCCTTCAGCAAAGAAACGGAGCCAGTTACCACTCTGCAGGATGGTAATACTAGAATCTGTGTGTTCTGCAAAGTGAATTATAATTTTGTAGAGTGCTTTTTGGATCTGAGTATTTTTGAGAAAATCTGAATAGATTGTGAATAGATAGATAGACAGACAGACAGACTGATAGATAGATAGATGGATAGATGGATTGATAAAACGGAACGATAGATAGATAGATAGATAGATAGATAGATAGATAGATAGATAGATAGATAGATAGATAGATAGATAGATAGATAGATAGATAGATAGATAGACAGATAGATAGATAGATAAAACGGTTATATAGAACGATAGAACGATAGAACGATAGATAGATAGATAGATAGATAGATAGATAGATAGATAGATAGATAGATAGATAGATAGATAGATAGATAAAACGGTTATATAGATAGATAGATAGATAGAACGATAGATAGATAGATAGATAAAACGGTTATATAGAACGATAGATAGATAGATAGATAGATAGATAGATAGATAGATAGATAGATAGATAGATAGATAGATAGATAGATAGATAGATAAAACGGTTATATAGATAGATAGATCGATAGATAGATAAAACGGTTATATAGAACGATAGATAGATAGAACGATAGATAGATAGATAGATAGATAGATAGATAGAACGATAGATAGATAGATAGATAGATAGATAGATAGATAGATAGATAGATAGATAGATAGATAGATAGATAGATAGACAAACAAAACGGTTATATAGAACGACATACAGACCAAGATAGATAGATAGATAGATAGACAAACAAAACGGTTATATAGAACGACATACAGACCAAGATAGATAGATAGATAGATGGATGGATGGATGGATTGAATGTGTTTGTCTGTGTTTGTTTAGTGCCAGATGAAGCGCCCGTCATTTTGAACGTCAAACCTTCAACCACAACATCTGTGATCGTCCAGTGGCAGGTAAACATTCTAAAACAATGAGTTACAACTACAGACTGCTTTCACAAATAGAAAAAAGATCATACCCACCCCAAACATTTGAACAGTAGTCAAACTATAATTATTATCATTATTTCTCTACTCTCAATGTATTTTTCACTGACCTCGTTGCTACAGTATGCATTATGGAATTCCATCTCGGCAAAACATTGTCTAAACAAGGTATCTTGGAAGGCAGCATAACGCTGGAACAGTCTTCAGGTCAAGAGCTCACTAAGTTTTGGAACAGAGCTTTAGCACGAGTAGGTGTCACAAGAACTTTTCCTGTCTTTCCATTTAACTGAAGGTTCAGGGGTTCAAATTGTCCAACACTGCTTAATAGCAGACTTGTGTGCAAAGCATTCAGCTGGCCCTCTCAATGTTAATTATGTTTGGCAAGCAGGTTCTTAGCCTTACTCTTTACCCTCTAATTAGTTACCAGTCATTTCACGTACCTCCTCAATCTATTCACACACATAAGGATACATTTACAAAGCTGGCCTGTTTTGACCCCATCTTAATTAACTTTGCCTATAACACTGATCACATACTAAATACGACACGTCCATAATAGAATAGGAGAGTGAGAACACATGTTAGAGAGAGTCAGAGTAAGAACAACCAGATCAGGCCTTTACTGACCTGTGGTCTCAGCTAACTTGTCCTCTGTTGATCTGTGCTATCTCCTGGGCTGACGTGCATTGTGCTGTAATTACTTTGTCACCATCTCTAACTGCTAATTAGCCGGCAGCAGGCAACATAGATGCTGTCTTCAACATTCTTTCATTAAGTAGCATCACAGGTCATATGCTGAAAAGTCAGGTGAATATTTCCTAGCCTGAGTTAAATGGAGTAATTAGATGGCAGTTTGCTTCTTGAAGACTGACTGAAACTCGATATGTCTGTCTGCAGCCGCCTGCAGAGGGAACTGTCAATGGGATTCTTGTGGGATATCGCGTGTATTATCGTGAACTTCCACGTGAGAACAACCCAGACGAGCCAAAGACCGCAACCAACCAATCAACAATCAGTCCTGAGTTCAGAGGTTAGTCTATCTATCCATCTTTCTATCTATCTATCCATCTATCTATCCATCTATCCATCTATCTATCTATCCATCTATCTATCCATCTATCTATCCATCTATCTATCTATCTATCTATCTGTCTATCTGTCTATCTGTCTGTCTGTCTGTCTGTCTGTCTGTCTTTCTATGTATCTGTCTGTTATTCTAGCTATCTATCATTCTGTCAGTCATTTTATCTATCTGTCTGTCTATCGATCTGTCTGTCATTCAATCTATTGTTCTATCTATAGATCTGTCTGTTAATAAGTCTGTCGTTCTATCAATCTGTCTGTCGTTCTTTCTATCGTTCTATTTATCGATCTGTCTGTCGTTCTATCTATCAATCTGTCTGTCATTCTTTCTATTCATCTGTCTGTCGTTCTATCGATCTGTCTGTCATTCTATCTATCGATCTGTCTGTTGATCTGTCTGTCATTCTATCTATCAATCTGTTGTTCTTTCTATCGATCTGTCTGTCATTCGATCTGTTGTTCTATCTATCTATCTATCTATCTATCTATCTATCTAATCTAGCTCTCTAGCTATCTATCATTCAGTCTGTCTGTCTGTATTTCTATCTTTTGATATGTCTGTCTTTTTATCCATCTCTCTCTTCCATGCACTGCTTGAATCTCAATTTGAAATTATTGTTTTGAATTAATTTTTTGTTGCCAGGTGAAATTTGTTGTTTTCATAATGCTAATGCTAATAAAAAACAAATGTGATAAATATGTTTTGTCAATGTTGTACTACTTTCCATTTCAGATGTCTTCTGTTCTCAAATGCATATTAAGCAGTTTCCCTTGTGTAATTTCTGTCTTATTCTCTTTTCCCCTCTCGCTCTCTGGGTTTATTTCACTACTCAAACAGCTAAGAGCACTTTTAAGACAGTGAGCAGCCCTTCATTAACAGAATTTGAATTAACGCGTAAGTATTTTTTGATATTATTTTAATTGCTGAGTTGTTTCAATAGTTGTAATCTTTGAAGTGTTAACAGAGTCACATTCAAGCCTGAAGGCTTTCAAACTCCCCGTTCTTTCCTCTGATCTCCTCTACCTCTATAACAAACACTTCCCCTAGTCTTTACGCTTTGTTGTTTAGCCTCTGGTCCTGTCATGATCTGCTGTGAGGAAGGGGAAAAATGTAAATCTATTTTGTTCTCCGCCTCATTTCCACACCCTTCATCTCATATCCACGTCCCTCTTCCGTCGCCTAGTTTTACATTATTTCCCTTTTTTTTGGGTCTCTTTCTCTACTTGTCTCTAAACTAGTACTTCAGCACTCTTTTAAGCTTCCATTTTATTTTTATTCTTTTTAACTGTGTTTTTCAGAGCTCAGCAAGTACAGACGATACACGATTGTCATGACAGCATTTAATGTTGTTGGAGAAAGCCCTTCAAGTGCACCTGTAGAGGTGTTTGTGGGAGAAGCAGGTATGTTTTTATGCCTTATTAGGATCAATCCTATGACTCAGTTCTAAAACTTGAACCACAAACTTGCAAAAAGTCCAAATGCTTTTTTGAAATGTAGTTGTTGTTTGATTATAAATCTGATATGCATCTGCTATCTTATCATCTGACCTACCATTAAACAGTATATTTGATATTTGGTCTGGTCTAAGCACTTATCGCTCAGGTAATGTTAACGAGGAGTACATTCACACATGAGTGAGATGTAATATGAAATCATTCTTCAAAGTCACACAACCTGTTTTATCTGGTTATGAGCTGTATGGGAAAGAAAAGAGGGACTTGAATCGCCTAGTGTGGACCAATTATCTGCACAAACTATTAGACAATGCAGGATCCATTTGCGTGACCTATTGATACACGCCATAGACCAGTTTCCACTATGCAGCGCAAATCAATTTAGCCAGTGATGTGCTGCCTGGCGGGGTATTTATATAAAAACAGTCTGTTATGTCTTCACTGAAGGTAAACAGACATCAGATATTTGAATAATATCGGATATGTGTATTACTGTGTAAATATAGACAGCAATTGCTGTATTTATGTACTCCCCATATACAAGATATAGGCTGTGTTTGTGTGTTAACGTATCGCAGTACATGTCAAAGGTAATTTAACTGTGAACTAATCTGATATGTAGAGCATTATGAAAGCCCATTACCTAAGCTATTTTAAAAAATGAGCCATGTGCACAAATCAGATTAGTGTGCACATCTGACCTCTCCGAAAGATCCGAATGAGAGGGACGGCACATCATTAAATACACTGTCCCTCTGGCATGACTTTAACACACAAAGACAACAAGGCCATCTTAATTGTGTATCTCTCTTTATAGAAGTGTAGAATGAGCTGAAATGGGAATTTGAAGCCAACTAAACAACCGATCTATGATTA
>RJVU01042553.1:343999-358379 GCA_003731715.1 Anabarilius grahami
TATATATATATATATATATATTGTGGCGATGACACTGTTTATTCTCTGTTATAAATGTGTTTTACTTTATTCACCTGCTGTTGGGAGGAGGTGTTAAGGGGGAAAAAGAGTTAGGAGGGAGGGGCTAACACAGCGCGCGGGGAGAAAAGAGGAATTGAGTTGGACGTTAGTCAAGCGGAAGAAACGTTAGTCAAGCTCTTTCTGCGTTTTATTATTTTTGGGGAAGTAAGACACCTCCTTATACCCGCGTTTTAGTTTGTAAACGTTCAGGAAATAAACCACAGCCGTTGGGTGCTTTCAAACTGGATTCTCGTCTCCTGTCTGTTTCTCCTGGGACAGTGCAAAACGCCACACTGGTGTCAGAAGTAGGATGATTACCACAGCTTTCTGTTTGTGATTCCCAGAAGACAATGGAGAATACACCGGTAAGATTGCGCCAGTTATCCACTGGGAAGTTAGAGCAAAGCAAGGGAGAGCCCCGGTATGGGCGGAATGAGCGTCATCACGAGGGAGAGCGAGCCGTAATGGAGAGAGCTGCTCTGATCAGCGCGCTAGCACCCACTAATCCTTTTCTGCCACTGTTGTTGAACGAATATGATCAAGAATGTTCCCTTAAAACTAGACAAAAGTCTCCTGCACCCTGTTTTAGTATGTTTCGTGCTTTTGGTGAACATATTTGCATGGCGAGCACTCCGATCGCGGGAGGTCGCGATCCCACGTGCGTCCTGTCTGTTGACACAGAACTGGAAGTCAGCGGAGATAAAAATATCCAGTCTGGAGCGCGGATCGCTGATAGAAACCCTGATGGAAATGCTGGTAAACAGAGACGCTGTATATGGGTTAAGACAGATGAAGCATTTTCTTTTTGCCCTGAAGATTCAAGTTACAGTTATAATCATCCACAAGCAAGTAATAAGCACATTAAAGAGGGACTGTTTAGTGAGCTGAACAGCCCAGTTGGCAATCAAGCTAACCCATTGGGTTTATTAGAAAAGGATAATAAACCTTATTCAGTCGCCCCCTCTTACCACGCTCAATGGCCAACTACATTGCCATACGACCCCCCCTACCAAATGAGCTGTGTTCACAAGCACTCTGATTCGTCAATGATGAGTAATATGAAACATACAACGGAAACACAGCCAGAGTTGGCCATGTATCCAACCGCTTCAGCTGCCTCTCACCGCTGGCCCCTGGAGTCCCCAGCCAAAGAACCCATACGCACTTGCTGCTCCTTTTCTAACCTTCCAGCGCAGTCCGTCACATTCATGCCTGAATGGGGGTCTAACAAAAACCGTAGCTCTCTGAAATTGGGGCACTATGATGGTCATTCTTCGTATGAAGCATTCCGGAAGAAGTTTGAGCTGGTGGCCGAGGCTAATGGCTGGGACGATTAGCCTCGGCCCCGATGGCCTTACGGCAGCAGTTTCAGGAGCGCACCCGTCGACCAAAAGAGCCCCTGGGTGTGTTTATGGCTGACCTGCGACACTTAGCCCATCGCAGCTACCCGACATTCAGCGAAAGCGTGAGGGATATGCTGGTTCTGGACGCGTTCGTACGGGGATTGACCCCAGATCGGTTACGGCAGCAAGTATGAATAGCTCAGCCATCTAACCTTGATGAAGCCCTTGATCTAGCTCAGGTTATAGAGGGGATATTTGATGAACGGCCCAGTGGAGTGCTAAGCAACAATAATGTTGGCCGTACCAGGCTTTTTGCTGCTTACTCTGGGGAGAAGTCTCCATCGCAAAGTGTTAAGGCAAATGCGTCCCAGAGGGAGCTTGTGGTTTGTTGGCGCTGTGGAAAAACAGGTCATTTGCGCCGGGAATGTGCAACCCTGGACATGGCCGTGGCCACACCTCCAAGGTTTTGGACTTGAGGGCAGCGACCCTAACGCTAGCTGGAAAGTGTTCAGTGCCCATTTACTTTAATTCTATATGGCCGGGGTCCTCAGTCACGTTACCTGGGCCATCCAAATCCTAGCTCACAAGCCCAGGGAGACCATGGTCCAAGCTCTTCCACGTTGTCACCAACATTACAGTCTGTAGAGACACTATTTTCTGGCTCTGCGATTGGGCTTTCCACTGTTTAACCACCTGCTGTCTTTAATAGTGAGAACTGCAGTCACGGTGGCAAGAACCCAGATTCAATGCAAGCAGCAAAATCTGTCTGGGAGAGGAGTAGTGAGGGTTTGGAGGAACTCCATGAAGCAGAAATTGTGGCAAGTGATGGAACGCCATTATAACATCTTTGCCGCCTCAGCCAGTGATGTCGGGCAGACGAAGTTTGTACAGCATTTTATAAACACTGGGGATGCACCACCCATCCGGCAACGTGCACGTCAGTTACCTCCCTCTAGGCAGTCAGCTGCAGATCACTGCCTAGAAGAGATGAAGGCTTCAGGAATTATAGAACCATTGGAAAGCCTGTGGGCCTCACCAGTTGTATTGGTCCCTAAGAAGAATGGTGACAGGCGTTTCTGCGTTGACTTCAGACACCTAAATGAGGTGACTATCAAGGACTCTTACCCACTTCTGCGGGTTGATGAGTTACTGGACCGGATTGCTGGGTCCAGGTGGTTTTCTTCGTTAGATCTGCGTAGCGGGTATTGGCAGGTCCCCCTCAGTGTTGATGCAAGACCAAAGACTGCCTTCACGACGGGGACAGGCCTCTGGCATTTCAAGACCATTCCCTTTGGTCTGTGCAACGCTCCGGCAACCTTTGAGCAGCTGATGGAGCGGGTGCTCCAGGGTATTCTGAGGGAGGCATGTCTGGTCTATTTGGATGACATTTTAGTGCATGGAAAAGACTTTGAATCAGCCCTGAGTGCCCTCGACCTCGTCATGACCAGGATAGCTCAGGCTGGTCTGAAATTGCATCCGGAGAAGTGCCAGCTGATGCAGAAAGCCATGAACTTCTTGGGCCACTATGTGAGCGCTGCAGGGGTGGCTACTGATGATCAGAAGACGGCAGCTGTTCGCGAATGGCCAGTCCCATGCAACCTTAGGCAGTTGTGGGCTTTCCTAGGACTAGCGTCATATTATCGGAAATTCGTCCTTGGGTTCGTAACTGTTGCCGCTCCCCTCCATGAATTAACAAAGAAATCACAGCGGTTCCTGTGGGGGCAAGAACAGCAGCAGGCTTTTAAAAGCCTGAAGGAGGCTTTGTGTCATGCTCCAGTCTTGGCCGCCCCAGACCCTAGTTTACCATTCCTCCTGGACACAGACGCCAGCAATGTTGGTCTGGGTGCAGTTCTCTCCCAGGAGGGGGAAAAGGGAGAGAGGGTCATTGCCTACTACAGTCGAGCCTTCAACAGGGCAGAACGTAATTACTGTGTGACCCGACGTGAAATTTTAGCCGTGGTGGAGGCAGTCCGCCATTTCAAGCATCACCTCTGCGGTCTTAATTTTGTGATCCAAACAGATCATGCTTCTCTACGTTGGCTGTTGTCTTTCCGAGAGCCAGAGGGACAGGTGGCACGATGGATAGAATGCCTACAGGAGTTTCAATTCACCATTAAGCAACGCAAGGGGGGGAGTCACCAGAATGCGGACGGGTTGTCAAGGCGCACGTGTATGGCATCATGCCCACAATGTCAGCGACTGGTTCGATATGTGATGCAGGGACCGGCAGACAAGACCCCAGAGTTGGGGATGGAGGCATCTTGTTGTGCAGTGCTGCCTGATTCAAATGTAGCATGGGCCACTGAACAGCGCAAGGACCCCGAGCTACAGGTATTCATCGATTGGGTGGAAGCTGGAAGGAGGCTTGCGTGGGAAGAGGTCATGGCTTTTGGACCAGGGGTGAGGGGGCTGTGGTCCATGCGGGATGGCCTGACATTGAATTCGGGAGTGTTACAGAGAGGATTCGTGGAACCTGTGACTGGCATAACCAAGTGGCAGACAGTAGTGCTGAAGTCCTGTCACCGCCTGGTTCTGGAAGCAATGCACGGACAGCCGGGGGTAGGACATTTTGGAGTCAACAAAACATTAAAAAGAGTTAGGCAAGAGTTCTATTGGCATACATGTCGTAGGGATGTGGTATGTTTGCTCGCTTTGGGGTTCCCACTGAGGTGCATACGGATCAGGGGAGGAACTTTGAGGCACATGTGTTCTCCGAGTTCTGCCGGCAATTGGGCATCCGAAAGACGAGGACGACTCCCCTACACCCCCAGAGTGATGGGTTATTAGAGAGGTACAATCGAACACTGGCCACCCAGCTGGCCCTGTGTGTGAGCCAAGATCACAAAGACTGGGATCTTCAGCTGCCAATGGTGCTGCTTGCAAGTCGGAGTGTGGTGCAGGAGACCACTGGATGTACGCCAGCTCTCCTTATGCTGGGAAGAGAACTATGAACCCCATCTTCCTTGTTGATGGGTCAACCTCCAGATGCACCAAGAGCCCCACCTGGTTTGGAGTATGCCCATCAGCTACAAGACCGGCTGCAGTCAGCCCATGAGTTTGCTCGTCGTCAGGCTTTGCAGGCGGGTGTTCGCCAAAAAAGGGCATATGACCATCATTGTACGGGATGTGATTTTAATGCTGGAGAGCTGGTATGGGTCTATAGTCCGAAGAGGCAGAAGGGACGTTCACCTAAACTGGATTGTGCCTGGGTAGGACCCTGTTATGTGTTGAAGAGGCTTGGAGAGTCTGTTTACCGTGTTCAGAAGAGGCCTGGGGGACAGACAGTGGTTTTACACTGGGACAGGATGGCTCCATACTTGGGAGAACAGCAACGGTTTCAACAGGACAACGGCAGACTGCTGGGGCGTCCCAACCTGCGGACAGAGGAGCTGAACATGCAGCACCGGACAAGGGGTCTGGGGTTCGTCTGGGTCAGTCTGGGTTGGGTGCACCTAAAGATCGCAAAATGAGCCCTGATCATCGTTCGACTGGTGAAAGACATTGCAATGGAGGCCGTCGTACCAGCCAGGATGTGGACTTCTGGCAGACTAACCCCGTGAGGCTTGGACTACCTGCCAGTGGCACGCAGCAGACCACAAGAGAGAAGACTGGATTATGGCTTCGCCCCAGGGAAGCACTTCGTGTACCCCAGCGTTTTGTGGATTTCACCTTTGCTCAGGGAAAAGGAAACTTGAGGAGGGGGCAGTGTGGTGATGACACTGTTTATTCTCTGTTATAAATGTGTTTTACTTTATTCACCTGCTATTGGGAGGAGGTGTTCAGGGGGAAAAAGAGTTAGGAGGGAGGGGCTAACACAGCGTGCGGGGAGAAAAGAAGAAATGAGTTGGACGTTAGTCAAGCGGAAGAAACGTTAGTCAAGCTCTTTCTGCATTTTATTATTTTTGGGGAAGTAAGACACCTCCTTATACCCGCGTTTTAGTTTGTAAACGTTCAGGAAATAAACCACAGCCCGTTGGGTGCTTTCAAACTGGATTCTCGTCTCCTGTCTGTTTCTCCTGGGACAGTGCAAAATGCCACAATATAATATAAAATATGTACTATAAAAATAAATATTAATTATTAAATTATCATATTATCATTATCATTAGCTTTCC
Organism: Anabarilius grahami; assembly: GCA_003731715.1. NCBI lineage: Eukaryota > Metazoa > Chordata > Actinopteri > Cypriniformes > Xenocyprididae > Anabarilius > Anabarilius grahami. Next base: position 349,518 of record RJVU01042553.1, read on the forward strand.
TGTAGCTCAGTGGTTAGAGCGTGGCACTAGCAATGCCAAGGTCATGGGTTCGATCCCAGGGATTGCACATACTCAGATACAAATGTATAGTGTAATGCAATGTAAGTCGCTTTGGATAAAAGCGTCAGCCAAATGCATAAATGTAAATGTAAATGTAAATCATTACATTAATATTATATATTATTATGAATATATCTAGATATTATATCCATGCTCACCAAGGCTGCAGTTATTTGAATACAGTAAAAACTGTAATATTATGAAATATTGTATGAAATAACTGTAAATGTAATTTGTTCTTCCAGACATTCCTCCAATCTTTAGTGTTACATGATCCATCAAAAATCATTTTAATATGCTGATTTGGTTCTCAAGAAACATTTCTTACTATTGTCAATGTTGAAAACAGTTGTGCTGCTTAATATTTTTCTGGAAACCATGACAGCTGGCCTGTTTACAAAGACATGATATTTTACACATTTTAGTGTGTCAATAAATCGCTAAACCTCTGTTTCCTTTCAGTTTAGTCACTGTCCATTATGCCACAGAGAAATGTCATTTGACATTTGGCCTTTATATGAGACAGATAGTCTATAAAGTAAATGGTTTTCCCACTGTGGTAGTCTAGACACATGCATGTTTGATTTGTTTGTTGCCCAGTTTAAAATCATAATTTTGTGTGTGTGTGTTCACAGCTCCTTCAGTGGCTCCTCAGAATATTCAGGTGAAATCCGTGTCCTCCAGTCAGCTGGACGTAGAGTGGCAGCCTCCACCCGTCGAGACACAAAACGGAAATATTCAGGGATACAAGGTGACAATAACTTTTTTTTTTTTACCCACGTGCATGCACAAAATATCCGTATGATTCATAATTATTTTAAAAAAGGCACAAGATGCACAAGATCAAAGATGTCTGTCTAGAGTATGTTTACATAGATCAAAAATACTGTGGACATTCACAAGAATCCATCCTGTTTAAACAACCCATAAGACACTGGGTATTAATAAGCATAATTGTTTATTAAATTCCATGTTTTTAGTTGTCAAATGCATATTTTCACCCCTAGAAATTACCTATTATTCCCATGCATGTTATGTGTTTGCCACATTGTACACTATGTGCCAAGTTTCAAGTTTCAGTGCATGAATACGTAATTCACAATTGTTTAGTCAGATGTGAGCCCTGACTTTTATGAAAAGTATTTCCAAAATCAGTCAGGCAGTCCATCTGTTTACCGGCATAAATAAACTGTCGTTCATCTGCAGTCTGTCTTCCCTTATCTCACTGTCATCTGTTGATTTCACCGCATTAGCTTTCACCGTTGTTTTCCTATTTACGCCATCTGTACATCTGTCTCTCACAGACATTTGAACAGGAATTGGTTATGAATCCTTCTGTTCTGTCCACAAACACACAAAGTATCAATTCATATTTCATATTTCATTCTTGTTTCGGTGTGTGTTTGTGTATTTAAGGATTAGATCACCCAAAAATTTAAAATTTGTCATCATTTACTCGCCCTCATGTCATTCCAAATCCGTATGACTTTCTTTTTACCTTGGAACACAGGAGATATTCTTAAAAATGTGCTTAGTTGCTGAGTGATGAATGTAGCATTCAAGCTTCCAAAATATAGCACATATATTATGAAAATATCATAAATATAAGAATATACTCCGTTAAAAAATTGGGGTCCATAAGTCAACCCATCCAACCCGAGTCCTGATAACAACTATATCCCGAAGAGAAATCACAATGTCTGAGTCCTGAGTCCTTGCTAATACTTAGGGGTGTGACGAGACAGGTAGCTCATGAGACGAGACACGAGATTAAGTTCACGAGAACGAGACAAGATTTTAATACAGTATTTTTAAGAAATCCTCAATGACGAAATACATGACTAGAAAAATAGTCTGCAAGTGCATTTGAAATGTTTTTACTAATCTTGTAATGGATGTCATTTCAGTTCTACTTTCTGAGTATGAATTATCATAAACAGTAAAAGACAACAATACTCAAGGCAAGCTCTGTAAAGGTTTTGCCACAAACTCAACTGACTGGCTTCTTTCTTATATGATTTCATATGAGACTCTTCAGACCTTAGAACTGTGCATGATTTATGAGCTTCTACAACTTTTGACCTCCTAACTATGTCCTATGACCTCTTAAATATGCACGGTATTGAAATCGCATTTGAATGCACACTCGCGTTTTACTTCTGCTTTCAATTTCGTGTGACTGCACGTACTCTGTGAATAAGGAGCGGCGTTGCTGATTTCTACAAGATAAGACATTTGTCAGACTCTTAAGCTCTGTTGTGCAAAGAATCCTCCGCTATGGTCTTGTCAGTCATCTCGTCATGTGATCAGTGAACTCTGATTCTGCTGCACTACGTATGACTCTGCTGCTTGTGTTAGATGAGCTGGATGGGATTGAAGCGACCTTTATCCAACTGAATTAAATGTTTTTAATTCTAAAAAAACGACAGTAGAGGTGTAATGTAAATGTAGCGCTGGCATATTCTATTCTAATTTCACCCTCACATTCCGTCATGGTGATATCACAAGACAGCTTTTCACCTCGACGAGAAATCTCATTTGTGACATTTTAATGTCACACCCCTACTAATACTTACGGGATCTTGTCACACCCCTACTAATACTGTACATGTGGCGTATGTACATTTTGAGAAAACTGCTTTGATCACAATATTAAATACAAATATTGCATTACCATGCCACAGCGGGCCAGATTAAAAACCTACCCACAGCTTAGGCCTACCTTGTATAGCTGATGTCTGTTCTAAACAAGTCAGAGTCGAGTGGGTTTTGAATTTAAGATGTTGATAATATCACCGTAATTCTAATTATCTGTTAGTTCTCTTTCAAAAGACAAAAGTGTCAAGTTGTTATGGTGTCCTGTCATCTTTGTCTAGATTTGTTTCTTTTTTAAATGTTTCATAGATAGCGGTTTAGCCATTTTTGTAATAACATATAAAGGGCACTGCTAGTTGAAATCCGGAAATTGGCACGAAGAAGAACATAACTTGACTACTGGCATGACGTAACTGAAGAGACAAATTAGTTTAGCATTATTAGTTGTGATGCATGCCAAAACACATTTAAAATAATTATTGAAGCGTTAAACATTAAACGTTGAGAAAGTTGTATTATTAAAAAATATTATTATGTATTTCCCTGGATCTGATTTGGCTGGGCAAGCTGTCAATCTGGGTGGGCGTAGGCCCAGGGCAGGCCCACCTGTAGATCTGCCTCTGTTTTGGAGTTTGGACATTTTAATTTTTGGGTGAATATTTCTTTAAGTATGTATAAGTGTCATTCACTTCTTCCCACAGATCCATTACTGGGAAAAGGACAGGCAGAATGAGACGGAGAAGGAACTAGTTTTGTTTGTTCCAGATACATCCGTGCACCTGAAGAACCTGACATCCTACACCACTTACCATGTGCAACTGTCTGCGTTTAACACGGCGGGGGACGGGCCGCTCAGTGCAGCCCGTAAAGGACGCACCCTGCAGGCTGGTGAGTCCCGCTGAGATCCTGTTACGCTTATCCGGATGCATGCGTGCCAGCCAACCAACTGAGACGTCCAAAACATTGTCAGACATGTCATTCCTCTGGTATTACTGCTTCCATTAAGAAAGTAAATGTGGCATTTGTTTCTATAACCCTATTTAAAGGGTTAGTTCACCCAAAAATGAAAATTCTGTCATTAATTACTCACCCTCATGTCATTCCAAACTCGTAAGACCTTTGTTCATCTTCGGAACACAAATTAAGATATTTTTGTTGAAATCCGAGAGCTTTTTGATCTCTGATAGACTGCAATGTAAGTACCACATTCAAGGCCCAGAAAGGTAGTAAAGGCATCGTTAAAATAGTCCATGTGACTACAGTGGTTTACCTTAATGTTATGAAGCAAGAATACTTTTTGTGCACAAAAAACAAACAAAAATAACAACTTTATTCAACAATTTCTTCTCCTCCATGTCATTCTCCTAGCTGTTCACATAGTAAACAGTGCAGAGCTTCCAGGTTCTACGTCAGAATGCCGTCTCATTATTGGCCGGCTCCTGCATCAGCATCACACGCATGCGTAATGCCGCTCACGTGAACAGCTTCGGCCAGTACTGAGCCGGCGTTCTGACGTAATATGCTAATGTTTTTGTGGAACTGACCCAAGCGTTCGAACAGCAGTGTATTTTTGTTGTTTGCATATTATTTGTTGTTGATTTTATGGAAATCAGTTTAATTAGCAGAAGTGTGTACAAGAATGTTCTCTTTCTCTCTCAAGCTCCTGGAGCAGCCAGTCGTGTGGTGTTTTCGGAGGTGACGGGAAGCTCTGTGAATGTGTCATGGGGAGTTCCTCTGCAGCCCAATGGAGTGGTGGAAGGCTACAGAGTGGTCTATGAGCCCACCGCACCAGTTCATGGTGAGCAGGATGAAGAGAAAACAACACTGCTGTGACTCTATATAATCATTATTAAAATTTAATATTTTAGTTTTGAGTACAGATATATATTATATAATATTCATAAAGACCCTTCAATTGACAGGTGTCAGTAAGACAGTTACAGTGGAGATCAAGGGGAACTGGCAGCGCTGGCTGAAGGTTCGTGACCTGATGAGGGGCGTGACATATCGCTTCAAGGTTCAGGCCAGAACCATTGGTTATGGACCCGAACTAGAAGCCAATATCACTGCAGGACCAGTGGAAGGTATGTGAATAATAACTTATAATAAATAAAGAAACATCCCCTGCAGTTACAGACACAAGAGCTGGAGGCTTTCTTTGGATTAAATTAATTGTTGAATATGAAATGATTGCATTACACGAGTGCTTTTCTAAAAACACTTTTCTAAACCCTGGGACCCTCTAGGAAGATGGCATTTCATTATTTTAATTCTTAAAATTAGTTGGAGATTGAAATTAAAATAAGGCTGTGTGAACTTCATGGTTTGATTAGTGCACTGTAATGGGAATGTGATTTTACGTAGCCTTTGAGCACTTGAACATTCTCAAGACACAGCGCCTTCATTGTGGTGGGACACTGGGCCTCACACAGACAGCTTTCAGTTTAGACGGTTCTTCAGATGAGATGCAGTTGATTCATGTAGGAGCGGTGGACTCTGATTGGTCAGTATGTCGTATGATGGAATATAAGCTCTTGTGTAATTGGCCAGAATTTTGAGCAAACAAATATAAAAATACTGTGGTGATTACATGTATCCCATGGTAGTGAATGATTAATTCATATACCATAGTATTAACATGGTATTTCAAAGTACACTACCAGTCTAAAATGTGATCACACTGGATTGAATGTATGTTTCTGATCATCTTAAAGACCTTAACTAGTTGAAAGTAGTTTTGTAGATAAATACAGTTTATTTTATTTATTTACAAAACTACATTTTGTTTTGTTTTGTGTTTTTTTGTTTTTTTTTGTTTTGTTTTGTTTTGTTTTGGGTTTTTTTGTGGATGAGTTAAACAAAATAGCAAAGTAAATGCACCCAAAAAGTTGCTGTTTGGATTTGAATATGCAAATGCTTACGAGTCTATGATTGGATCATTATTGCTGTGATTATTATATTTCTAGCATGTGATATATCTGGCAACAGTTCTTCTAACCCCTCTTCTAATTGATAGAGTGTATAGCTTTTCGTTTCTTAAACAACCATGTAGGAAGATGTATCATGGCCATATTCCAGAACGTCAAAGCCAAGATTCATCAGGCTCAAATTGTGAAAGAATGGTTCAGAGAGCATGAAGAATCATTTTCACACGTGAATTGGCACCCTTTGAGTCCAGACCTTAATTTAATTGAAAGTCTTTGGGATGTGCTGGAGGAGACTTTACAGAGTGATCACCTCTTGCATTGTCAATACAAGATCTTGACCAAAAAATGATGCACCTCTTGATGGAAATAAATGTTGTGAAGTTATTTCCATCAAGAGGTGCATCTTTTCTTTTTTTTTACTATGTCCATATACTATGGTAATACCATAGTACTTTTTTCCTAGCGGTGTGAATATTTTGATTGGTCATTGCCTCACACACACACATTCTATGTCTGTGTTACAAGGAACAAGTAAATTGAATCGTGACATTTAGGATCAGCTAGTTTATTTAAAAGGTGAAAGGATTTGTGGGAAATGAAGTGTGTTAACAGTATACTGAATGTGTTGTCAGGTCACAGTATCCAATAAAGAGCATGTTTTGAAGAAGATGTATCCCTACGGCTCCAATGTGACCTTTATGCAATCTAAACCACTTTAGAAAGGCAGAGCTGCCTGTTTTACAATCCTTTCTTGCATGCTGTAGAGAATATTTTTAAGAATTATTCAGTTATAAAAAAATCCATCATTTTCATTCCATCAGCCTGATGTTTGAATTTGAAGCCTGTATTTCAGTCAGAACTGTTATGATTGATATAAATGACTAGATCCATTAGGATCTTTGTGTGCTGTTATTGATCTTTCAGAAAGGAATAATGCACCTTATATTTTATAGGCTCCCCCGGTTCGCCCTTGCAGACTTCAGTCACAAAGTCTGCATCAGCTTTGACGCTTCATTGGTCACAGGGTGTAGAAGGGGCGGGACCGGTCACGGGATATGTCATTGAGGCTCGTCCATCAGGTAAGCAGCAATTCCTTGTCCATCTGCTTACTTCAGATCTACCCTTGACTTTTCATTATCAGTTCTTCATCTCATGCACTACATGTTTTTGTAATACCAGGCTTATTTTCAATTAACCTTCCACCTCTCCCATCTTTCTTCTCCTCTGTGGCAACCAATTACTCCCCCTCCCGCTTTTGAAATCTTTATTTTCAGATGAAGGATTATGGGATACATTTGTTAAGCATCTCCCACCTGGAAGCTTCTCGTATACCATCAGTCTGGACCGCCTTCGTTCAGGTGTGGCCTATGAATTCCGAGTCATCGCTGTCAATCGATTCGGCTACGGCGACCCCAGTCCACCTTCCACTGCCATGTCTGGTAATCTTCCTCATTTTATCACACCGCTGCGGTATACCGAACAATAGTTGCAAATGACAACCCATTGAACAGACTGTACATCTGTTCCACAGCTTTCTTTTTGTTTACATCAAATTAGATATGGCATTTACCCAAATATCCATTGCATACTATATTGGATAGTATATCAGTTCATTTTTAGTGTTGAAAGTATTATTATGGACATTAGAACACCGTTCCAGTATGAAGTGTCTGAGAGGTCTATTGTTTTAGTTAGGATGTTTGAACTGTAGAGCACAGACTCATTTTGTGGCCTCTACTGCCATCTAGTGTCACACCACTGAACATTCACTCATCCATAAGTAAAGGAACAAGGCTGAAAAGTGCAGTAAAAACAGTAATAGTGTGGAATATTACATCTAAAATAGTTTTAGACTGATTACATATTAAATTTAAACTCTTTTCTATTTTTAATTTATTCCAGTGATGGTAAAGCTGAATTTTCAGCATCATTACTCCAGTCTTCAGTGTCACATGATCCTTCAGAAATCATTCTAATATGCTGATTTGCTTGTTATTATCAATGTTGAAAAGAGTTGCTCTGCTTAATATTTTGATACATATATATGATACATTACATTTTAGAATTCTTGGTTACACTTTCTTTTACAGTGTCGTATTTACATTGTAATTACTCAAATAAGTACTGAGTACTACTAATTAACCACATGTACTTACTATAGAGTTACAGTTAGGGTTAGGGTTTGGTTTAGGGTTAGTTACTTGTAATTATGCATAATTTACTGTTATTACTATAGTAAGTACATGTAGTAACATGTAACTACGGCACTGTAAAATAAAGTGTTACTGAATTCTTTGATGAATAGAAAGATCAAAAGAACACCATTTATTTGAAATAGAAATCTTTTATAACATTATAAATTACTTTACTGTCTTTTTTGATCTATTTAATGCCTTCTTGCTGGAAAAAAAAGTATATGTCATAAGTGGTGTCTGATCTAGGAAAATTGGCTTCTTCGCACTTTATTCAAACTTTTTTTTAAATATTTTATATGCATGTTGTGAAGTTTTGCCTGGAGTGTAAAACTAATGTATGCATTCAACGTTTCAATTGTATCATTTGTCATGATGCAGTGAAACACACCGAATTGTGTGGACTTCATTTCTGGCCAAGCAGTCATACCAATCTTGCACTCATTATTCCCAGCCTATAATTCAATACATCACTATGTGGCAAGTATTAGCTATATTACAAGATGATATTTTATGGGTTTCAGTGAAAATGGCCAGATGGAAGGAGCTGTCCTCTGCAACCAAGGAGAATATTGTTAAAATGGCTAAATCTGGTCTGTTTTGGATACTGCTCATGTGCTGGATGTGAATGGTCACAATGTCCACAGAATAATTTTAAAGCACAGTGAGACCACTACAATGCTGAATGTAAAGTGCTGTGGCTGGTCAAGGAAGACTAGTTGTGTTCTACAATCCGACAAGTCAAAATTTAACAACCTACTAGCATTGAATGGTGTCAGGTATGTTCGTAGGAGACGACTGGAGTGTTTTAATGCCAAAAGCATGCGTGGTTCCATTAAGCACAGCAGGGAAACATAATGGTATTAGGGATGCATCTCTGGTCTGCAGCAGGTGTTGGAAGGATCTACAAAGTTGCTGGAACTTTGAAAACGGACCAATACTTGGGAATCCTGCTGAACACAATCTAGCCAAGTATGGAGGATCTGTTTGGAGATCAAATGTGTATTTTCCAACATGATAATGATCCCAAACACACTTCAAATGCAACAAAGTTGCACACAAAGAAAGTGTTCATGCTCAGTCCCCTG
>RJVU01042553.1:358844-402084 GCA_003731715.1 Anabarilius grahami
CCTCCTCCCGGATAGCCGTCCGCCTCCCGAACCGCCTCCTACATTATCTGCTCCATCTCTTCTTCTTCCCCTCTCCACGGCGCGAGGACGCACCTTTCCGGGAGGGGGCGATATGTCACATGTGCACTCTGTTCTGGACTCATTGTTGGACTTGTTGTTGTTCCATTTCCCACCACCAGTTAATCACCATGGCAACTGATCACCACAATCATCACACCCAGCTGTTCCTAATCACCCTCCTTGTTATCCCTTGTATATAAGCCCTGTGTTTCCAGTCCTGTGTTGTCTGGTATTGCTCATGTTATGTTGGTATATGTTCCTGTGGATTCCTGTTTATCGCCTAGTAAAGTCTTATAGTAACTCTATCTCCTTGTCGTGCGCTTGATGTACCAGCTACCGTAACACCCTGACCCTAAAGCCATTGAAAACCTTTGGGAAATTATAAACCTGAATTGTGATAAATCATGCAGGTCTTCCAGTGAGGCTCAATTTGGGAAGAACTTATGGAGGATTGGAAAGAAGTTAAACACAGCACATATGCAAAGTTTAGTGAGTCAATGCCCAGGAGAATGGCTCTGCTGAAATCAAAAACAAGAGAGAACCAACAAAATATTAATAACTGATTACATTGTAGTCAATTTATGCTTTATTTCCTGTGAACTTTTAGTTTTTCTATGCTTATTCTGCATAATACTGTAAAACCCATATTTAATTATATGCTGGAGTTTGCCTTTCTTGACAAATCATTTTGTCATTTTAATACCTTAACCAAGTTTAGTTCTTCTTCCCAATATATTTTGATTGTTTGATTTTTGGCCACTAAAGTATATATATTTAATTCCTTGATAAATGAAATGTCAAAATAAATGAACAATAAGATTGTAATGCAGTACTATTGTCTGTTGTTGTAGCTCTGTCTGAAACACCTTTCTACGAGGAGTGGTGGTTCCTGATCGTCATGGCGTTGATCAGTCTCATTTTCATTCTGATGGTTGTGTTTGGTTTGCTCATGCTCGGACAGAACAAGAAGTACAGGAGCTGTGGAACAGGTAGGACTTATAAAAATAACACCATTGTTATGATTATTAAAAACTGAATTGATTATATTCTTGTATTTCACTTATACTGATTCAATACTTGTATACTGACTTCATTTACTCAATCTCATTCAAACTCATGTTGTTCGAAACCTGTATGAGTTTGCATTCATTACTCCGGGTGCATGGTATCACCACAATTTTTTTTCTTTTTCTTTTTGCTTCCTAGACAGTTTCTGGAAGTCTTAAAGATTATAAGTGTTTGTACTGTAGTTGCATTTCTGTAACTTTTGGGGGAAACTGTAAAATCAAAGAGAACATAGTTAATCAGTGTTTGTTGGCATAACTTGGATGTGATTCTTCCCACAGGAAAGCACATCTCTACGGTAGAAGAGTCTGTAACCCTTGACAATGGTGGCTTCACGGCCCTAGAGCTGAACAGCAGACATTTGAATGCGAAGAGCTCTTTCCTAAAGAAGAATGGAACCAGGTGGGGTTTCATCTGAACTGCTATTAATAATATATCAGATTATGGTCAAATAAAGGCTACTATTACAGTACTTTACAGGGAAACTGACAACATGCATCAACTAAAAATCACTTTGACACCAGTTGCTTTAAAGTCATTTCAAAAATGGTTCTGAAGAGTGAAGTTAGCTCTGAGAAAAGTCAAACTTTTATATGTTTGTTCAATTACAAATTCAATTACCTTCATTTATTGATGACATCTATTATGAAAATTGATTGATTTTATCACCACATACTTTACATTTCTTCTTTAAATACATCTTCAGTTTATTTTTAATATGACTTCTTCATATGGGAAATGTATATTCAGTTAAATATATTAGTTTCTCAAAATATATTCAGTGTTTAGTTGCAAAAACTGATCATTTAATGTTAAAAAGGCCATATTAGAGGCCCTTCTACAAAGTTTTGATTTTGTTTTGGGGGTCTGCTTGAATAGGTGTTCAAAAAACACCTTATTTTTCACATATTTTACATTGTTGCAGCCCCTCATTTCCCGGTCTGTCAGTAACACTCTGTTTAGTTCCGGTCTCTATTAAGCCCCTTCTTCTGAAAAGCGCAATGTGCTCTGATTGGTCAGCTGGACCAGTGTGTTGTGTCAACTGCTTCGAGCACATTTTGGAAATGTCACGGCCCTTACCATAACCATGAATTTCGATACACTGTTAACTCAACCAGGCCCAGCCCTATAGGTCCTCTTTAACTGTGGTGTTTGGTCCCCAGATCTCCTCCACGACCCAGCCCAGGTGGGCTGCACTATTCTGATGAAGACATCTGCAACAACTACAATGGGGCTGTTTTAACAGAGAGCACCACCCTCACAGAGAAACCCACTGAGCTGTCTGAATCAGAGGTAAACACACCACACCAACAACACATGACAACACACACATAAAGAGCTGCCATGGGGGGTATGATGGAGTTTTAGAGACATCTTATGCTTTAATTATCATTACATCTTACGAACAGTTGAATGTGTGTTGCTTAAAGTTAATTTACTTATTCTAAAAATGAACTTAATAAACGTTATAAATGTTAAACCCATTGAAATAAATGTAATTAATAAATAAAATAAAATATTTTAAAAAATGTATCGTTTGAAATGATGTGCAATCAAATAAGATGAATACTGCAGTTTCTGTGGCTGTTTTATTCAGCACAACTAGTCCAAAGTGTGTACACACTGCATGTTTCAATGTCAAAAACCTTTTGATTTATTAATAATAATTAGTAAAATAATGTAATAATAATAATTATAAATTATAATAATAAACTATTTTATTTATAAATAAATAATGGGTAACAAATATTATGCAAATATGGTTTTACAGAGTCCCGCACATGACATGCAGGAAAAAATAGACAAAAAAAAAAAGACATTGTGGCTATTAATTAATTTGTTCCCACAAATTAATAATTCATTCACTAATTGATCATGGCCACAATTAAAATAAGGGAACAAATTAATATAACAGCCACGATTTACCTAAAAGGAGGCAATGAATGAAATGCCACGTATAGGTCACGTACACACTACAGCAAAATTCGGTTGTCAGTTCACCTTTTAGTGTTCAATCCCATTCTGCACACACACAGTTCATTAATTTACAGGAGTGACAACTGCATTCGACAACCAAATTAACTCCCATTAAAAATGTAATGACGTTTTTAAAGCAAATAAGAACAAGCCCATAATACACTTAAATCAAAAGCTTTATCTTGGAAATATCGCGACCTGCACCCGCCTACTTTATTATCTATATAAACTTAATTGCTTTATGAGGCAAGCCCAAACAATAAGCCAAAAGAAGCTTAATAAGCGTTGCTTATAATAAGAGGACATGGCAACACTGCAAGAGTGTGCTCTGCGAAGCAGCCTTCCAAACACAAACAAAACAATACGTCTGTCATTGGTGGTTAAGTTAAAACTGCGAACATAATGAGTCTTTGGTCGCTGTGATATTACTTTGGACAAAAATAGTGGATACCAAATGCTCAAGATGACAGAATATTGCTATGGTTACCACCGTGTCAATCATCGCAATTTTGAGAATGAGTTCTGTTCGGTACACACACATAATGATAATTTAGAGGATTCAATTTTGTATATTTAAATGCGGTTGTCACTCCTGAAACTTTAAAGTATTTACGTGGCCAATAAGTCGTGGCCATCAGTAAACAAATTAATAAATTAATTTAATGAAATGTGGCCACAAATGAAAGGGATAGTTCACCCAAAAATTATAATTCTGTCATTATTTACACACCATCAAGTTGTTCCAAACCTGTATGAATTTTTTTTTTTTCTGCTGAACACAAAAGAAGATATTTTGAAGAATGTCGGTAATCAAACAGCTGATGGACCCCATTGACTTCCATAGTATTTTTCCGTACTATGGAAGTCAATGGGGTCCATCAACTGTTTGAACTATCCCTTTAATAATTCATGGACATATAATTTTTTTTCCCTGCATGTCTGTAAATTAAAGCAACATTGCGTAAAAAGATTCATCCATGCCAGTAGTTGTCGCTATAAGTCCAAGACCACCATTGTATCAGTTGACCAAACAAAAACTTACTTTATACACCTTTAAACATTAACAATTACGTCAATGCTGTAACTTTACTGTCTGCTCTTTTTCTTTCTTGTTTGGACCCGTCCCATCACCCCTCATGTAAAGGTGAGCGACAGCGACTACGAAGACGAGCAGCCCAAGCACTCATTTGTAAATCACTACATGAGCGACCCCACCTATTACAACTCGTGGAAGCGGCAGCCCAAAGGCGTGAAGACCGGAGGAGGGTTTGAGGAATGTGCCATGACGGATGCAGAGGGGGGGTATTATCAGACTGTGGTGACCCAGCACAGCGTAGGGGGCGTCTACACACCCACAGGGCAGCCCGCACCAGGAACACGCACTCCAGTCACCGGCTTCTCCTCGTTTGTCTAATAAACCGATGACTTGAAACAAACAGGGGAGCTGATGACAGGAAGATGAACCTTAAACAGGACAAATCAAACTGTCGGAGTAATGACAAAGAATGCTTTTTCACAAAAAATGAACAAGTCTCTCATTTCCCCCGAAGCGTGTATTTTAGGCCTCCTCTCTTCAAGGAAGGGAGGGGTATTGAAGTATCTTATTGTTAACGTGTTAATGATTTTCGGGTGGATTTTCGCAGATTAACCATGACCCAGAAGAAGCGGAGACTTTGCACTGTGAGACTCTTTAGCAAGAGGTGGTATTAATTTTAAAGACTCAAAAGACCCTCAAAGACGGATAAAGGAAATTCCTTTGTTATGAATTCCCTATTTCATAGCAACCTTCCGGGATTAGTCGTAATGTGTGGGCAAACACACGCCTGAGTGATTCATTGAATCTCACTCAGATCTCCAAAACTCTAATTGAAGTTGAAACATCATCAACTTGTACAGTGAGTGGTAGACTGGAGCAAAAATGTGTTTTGTGTGTGCTTTATTTTCGTGTCAGGGACGGGCGGCTTCATTCTGGACTAAAAGCAGCACTGAAAATACTGCCTTTGCACACGTATTGCTCTCTCTTAAACCAAAAGGGTGATGCTTGAGGCGGGAAAAGAAAGAAAATGTGTGTTCACAACAGACGGTTTTCTTAGGTTAGCAATACTGTATGTAAAATATGCTGTATGTGTGTATATTTTTAGGATCAATTTTGTACAAAAACGAAACGTTTTTACTGTAGAGTAGATTTGTGCCAAGTCGATGTAGTTCTTTAGTGATACCCACGGCGGATCATTTCAGCAAGTCACAATCCACACTGTTTGTTTGACTGGCTTGCAGTGTATGTACAATCCAGTCACCCAGAGATATGATAAGAAATGTGTGACTTTGTCCCTCTAATCCAAATATACACAGATTTCTCATCTCATTTAATGTTGAACAAATATTTATTTCAGTATGAAAGAACATTAGTGCTAAATGAAATACATTATAAGTGATGTTAAGACGGGTGTGTATAGGTTTTGTTGGTTGGCGTACCTTGATGGTTAAAGGTCTAGGCTGGTTACCAAAAGGTTATAATCAGTGTTGGGGAAAGTTACTTTTAAAAGTAATGGATTACAATATTGCATTACTCCCTAAAAAAGTAACTAATTGCATTATTTAGTTACTTTTTATGGAAAGTAATGCATTGCGTTACTTTTTCTCATCTTAGCTGGGCTGTTTGTTTGTTTTTATAACTACAAAAAAGTTTTATTTTTGGTGAATGTAAAGGTCCTTTCACACCAAATGTGAAATGAATAAGCCTCGGTCTGAAGGAAATGCAAATTCACACCTGTACAGTAGAGGGCGCAGTTCAAACAAACAAGCTTTTCAGATGTGCTGCCAATACAATGCAGGAGAAGTAGTAAATGAGTAAATGTATGTTAACATTTACACAGTGCACACAACACCTCTGCACTTACTCCTGATTTCTCTCAACATGGGCCCAGGAGAGCTGTCAGTCAATAAATAGGAAAACAATGTAACTTGCATTACTTATTTGAAAAAGTAACTCAGATATTTTGTTGTAAACGTAATGCGTTATTTTACTAGTTACTTGAAAAAGTAATCTGATTACGTAACTCGTGCTACTTGTAATGCGTTACTCCCAACACTGGTTATAATGCTATAATGATGCATTCAAGACCATACTTAGGAGTTTGGAAATCATAACTATGTCACGATGTGTGTTCAAGTCATTTTGGACAGAATAAAATATGCTGTTGTAAACAATAATTGTGGCATATAGTTAAAATCATGAGATTAAAAATTCAAAATTATGAGATGAAAACAATTGACATAAAAAGCTGAAATAGAGATAAAAAGTCATGACACAAAAAATCACATCAAATGACATCAAAATTATAAGATAAAAATTCAATATGACATAAAATGTTGAAATGATGAGATAAAAAGTCATAATTATAATTTTGAAATCCATCATAATTATGATTTCAAATTCCGCCTTCCGCAACATATGGCCTGAAACTTACTCTACACAAGTATATATACATGTTTTCAGTTACGCAGTATCGATTTCACACATTGCGTTCAGAACACAGTTTTGTAAAGTATCGCTGTGAGAAGATACTACATTTGAATTTGAATTTACTTCGCGACCGTTAAAAACGTACACTTTATATAGTATGAATATGGGAATGAAATTCAGACAAACTACATCCGCAATGTTGTCACATGACCAACCAGCGTCAATTGCGTCACTTCACTGCCATTCATAAATCCTCTCCCGTGGCCTCATGGGATAGTAAAGTATCCATTGAATGCTCACTTCAGAATCTAGGAAGTAGATCATCGCCTACTGTTTTTCACATACTAAATACTAGGGAAGTATTCGATTTCGGACGCAGCGTATGTGTTTTTTAGGTCAACTACTGTCATGGTGGAGCAAGTTTGAAGAGAATTTTGCTAAGTTTGTTTAACTTTTGGCATCTTTATAGCTAGAGATTTGAATGAAAATGTCTGGGTTAATGGTAAAAACATTTAAAAGCAGCATGAAACAGACGTTGCGGGAATTGATTGGATTGTTGTCATTTACTATTGCTGTGATGTCATGTGAGTGACAGGTTGTCCCGCCCTCATGCCAGTAAACACAGCATCAGAGAAGAGATGTTGCTTTAAGTGGGAGAAGCTATTTTGATCAAAGATTATGAGGACACATTAATTTAAATAATGATGATGTGCACAGATAAATCATTTACAATAAATACTGGAATATTCCATTAAAAAAATAGAATCATTTTAATTTCATGGTGACTTTAAGGGAGTATTGGTGCCCCCTTCATTACTAAGACTGTAACTGCATAAACATCTGCGGGCTTGTGTAGAGTAGGTTTCAGTGCCTGAAGAGTCTAATTCTATTCTATGCATTAATCGTCATTTAAAACAGAGAAAAAGACAAGGACAGACTTGCTGCGTTGAACATCCAGATGGGAAATACTTAACGTTACATCCAAAGACAGAAAGAGCTATGCAAAGTGTTATTGATTGGAATGAGTCACAGAGAATAATATGCACTTCAAAGCAGGTTGTTAACACTTTGAATTGCTTTGAGACGTTGTTACTGGAATGTTATGCCTCCTACAGCTGTATTACCCACGATGCATTATATATGCACCTGAAGGCATCATAATGCATTAAACTGGATTACTCAGAATTAAAGTGAGTAGTTGTGTCATGAAATGGTCAAAATCTGAAGTGTGTGATTTAACACACTCAAAAGTAAAGAAAATAAGTATTATGTTGGTCTTTGAAACATTTGTTATTATAGTAATATTCATGTCATCATCATTTCTAGATCTTTTAAATTTTGCACAGGAATGTACCACTCACATTCAACTAAAAATCCCAAAATACTGTGGGCCACATTAAGCCACACATGCTCTGCAAATGTGACTCATATTTATTTTAAACAAATGACATGAGTAATATTGTGTTGATATTCTTGCTCCCATTATCCCCCTGGCAGGTGTTTTTATTTATAACATATTGGTGACTAAATGCCAAAAATATGTGTGCTGTGTGTACATGATGCAGACTCCAGAAATGTCATCTCCTGTACTCTTATGACACATTCACTGATGAGGTATGCAGTGGCCCTAAACATATTTGGACACTTAATAATGTGTATGTTTTGTATTAGATAACAAAACGTTTGAAAAAAAGTGGCATCTGCAAACAAATGACACTAGAGATTTCTCAGAACTTATAATAATAATGCATTGGCATTCATACATTTTTAAGTGTGGCCTAAGTGTCCAAATGTTTTTGTTTTGTTTTTTGGCTTACTGTAAGAACACTGTATCACTGTAATTTCCTGATATTGAGACTTCATCATTGTAATGCACTTGTTTTGATTATGATTAAATGGATGAGATACACATTTTACAGAAAATGTTCTCCTTTTTTGGCTCAACCACACTATCCATTAAAACATTCTCATGCTGTCCAGCAGTTTTTGTTTTTCAGATCTGATCCGTTGGACAGACTGTCTGAACTGTTTTCTGGAAGTGATCGAATGAGATGTGTGTTGAGGCGGTGGGTGTCATTTTCTGACATGTTTGCATTGGTGACTTTTTTTTATAACAAGTGGACATAAGCTGTCGGCATGAAGAGAGCTGTCACACTGGAAATCTATCCTGTGTTTATAAGAGTCTGGCAGAAGTGCAGTAAGCAATAGATATGCAGTTAATTTGGCGTAGCTACTGCATGTATGCTGGGTAGAAATTAATTACATGTCAGATGGATTATGTAAACAGATTCCAAAAATGTAGTACTTGTAATTAGATTATATTACAATTTAAAATGCTCGTAATCAGATTAAAGTTACTTTTTTATGGATTACATGATTGCATATTCAGAATAAATTATTGATAATTTATTGAATCTCCCTAATTCTTCTTTTTACTCATTTAAATTTTCCTTTATAAAGAATCCTATTGTGTGTCATAGCGTTTGGCTTTGACTATATTCACAATATAGAATGGTCATGCAAATAAATTTGTGATGCTTCTAAATTTGGGGACAACATGTATGAGATGAATAATTATGCAAGTTACTAAACACTGCTGATATATAGCTGTGAAACACTATGTCTTCATCATATCCAGTGACTTTCACTAATTATTGATCTGCACAAACATATTTTTAACTTGGAAAACTTTGAATGTGCTGTTTTCATGTTTATTTGCTATACATACATACACATATATATATATATATATATACACACACTAACCTAAAGGATTATTAGGAACACCATACTAATACTGTGTTTGACCCCCTTTCGCCTTCAGAACTGCCTTAATTCTACGTGGCATTGATTCAACAAGGTGCTGAAAGCATTCTTTAGAAATGTTGGCCCATATTGATAGGATAGCATCTTGCAGTTGATGGAGATTTGTGGGATGCACATCCAGGGCACGAAGTTCCCGTTCCACCACATCCCAAAGATGCTCTATTGGGTTGAGATCTGGTGACTGTGGGGGCCATTTTAGTACAGTGAACTCATTGTCATGTTCAAGAAACCAATTTGAAATGATTCGAGCTTTGTGACATGGTGCATTATCCTGCTGGAAGTAGCCATCAGAGGATGGGTACATGGTGGTCATAAAGGGATGACGTGGTCAGAAACAATGCTCAGGTAGGCCGTGGCATTTAAACGATGCCCAATTGGCACTAAGGGGCCTAAAGTGTGCCAAGAAAAACATCCCCCACACCATTACACCACCACCACCACAGTGGTAACAAGGCATGATGGATCCATGTTCTCATTCTGTTTACGCCAAATTCTGACTCTACCATCTGAATGTCTCAACAGAAATCGAGACTCATCAGACCAGGCAACATTTTTCCAGTCTTCAACTGTCCAATTTTGGTGAGCTCGTGCAAATTGTAGCCTCTTTTTCCTATTTGTAGTGGAGATGAGTGGTACCCGGTGGGGTCTTCTGCTGTTGTAGCCCATCCGCCTCAAGGTTGTGCATGTTGTGGCTTCACAAATGCTTTGCTGCATACCTCGGTTGTAACGAGTGGTTATTTCAGTCAAAGTTGCTCTTCTATCAGCTTGAATCAGTCGGCCCATTCTCCTCTGACCTCTAGCATCAACAAGGCATTTTCGCCCACAGGTCTGCCGCATACTGGATGTTTTTCCCTTTTCACACCATTCTTTGTAAACCCTAGAAATGGTTGTGTGTGAAAATCCCAGTAACTGAGCAGATTGTGAAATACTCAGACCGGCCCGTCTGGCACCAACAACCATGCCACGCTCAAAATTGCTTAAATCACCCTTCTTTCCCATTCTGACATTCAGTTTGGAGTTCAGGAGATTGTCTTGACCAGGACCACACCCCTAAATGCATTGAAGCAACTGCCATGTGATTGGTTGATTAGATAATTGCATTAATGAGTAATTGAACAGGTGTTCCTAATAATCCTTTAGGTGAGTGTATATACAGTCAAACCAAAATTAATTGACACCTTGAACATTTCATTCAATACAGTTTATTCACTATACAGTTTTAAAAAAATGGTAATAAAATATGACAAGATCTCAGAGTTAAACTGTGTCAGAAAAAATTAATCTTAATTATGTCAGATAATTTTTGGTTCCAAATTTGTATTAATTTTACTGGTCGTCCACTGTATGAAGAATATTTGGGTATAATATGTCACAGTTTACTTTATTTTGCTATCCTCACTTACATAAATGAACTATAGTGTCCTGCACCCACTAGTAAAAATGTATAAAAAATGTCTGAATAATTTTTGGTTTGACTGTGTATATATATATATATATAGATAGATATAGAGAGAGTGGTGTAATGGTTCTCTGTTTAAAAAAAAAATATGAACCATACCATTCTCCACCCATGGTATATGGTGCAAATTTCCACATCATATAGGATAATGCTTGAAAAGTACACAAAATGTATTACTTTCACTTAATATATACCTATTAGTCAAAACTAGCATTTCTCTTTAGGTCTCAGATACAATGATGGGAGTACATAACAGCACAAATCTGTGAAAAGCCAGTTTATCATTTAATCATGTTTAAGGTCATGTGTGCACAGATAATACAAATGAAAATAGCATACAGTCAGCATCATTCAAGAAGTGCTTTGCAGTTTTACAGGTACATGAAAACTTTATATTAAGATCTTAAAGGGTTATTCAACACAAAAATGAAAATTCTATCATTAATTTCTCACCCTCATGTTGTTCCACACCTGTAAGACCTTCATTCATCTTCGGAACACAAATTAAGATGTTTTTGATAAAATCCAAAGGCTCAGTGAGGCCTCCATCACCAGCAATAACACTTCCTTTTTCAATGCCCAGAAAGGTACTTAACACATATTTAAAACAGTTTGTGACTACAGTGGTTCAAGCTTAATATTATAAAGCGATGAGAATACTTTTTGTGTGCCAAAAATAACAAAATAGCGACTTTATTTCACAATACCTAGTGATTGGCGATTTCAAAACACTGCTTCATGAAGCTTGTCAGCTTTACGAATCTTTTGTTTCGAATCATTGATTTGGAGCGCGAATCAAACTGCCAAAGTCACGTGAACTATTGAAGTTTCGAAACACTTATGACGTAACGAAGCTTCGTTTACTGAAATCATGTGACTTTGGCGCTCCGAACCACTGAATCAAAACAAAAGATTCATAAAGCTGTCAAGTTTAAATATGTTTTTAGTAGCTTTCTGGGCATTGAAAAAGTGCTGGTGATGAAGGCTTCGCTGAGCCATCGGATTTTATCAAAAATATCTTAATTTGTGTTCCAAAGATGAACGAAGGTCTTACGGGTGTGGAACGACATAAAGGTGAGTAATTAAAGACAGAATTTTCATTTTTGGGTGAACTAACCCTTTAATAACTTGTCAGCAGACAAACACAGAAAGCACTCAGATTGTATTTTTAAAAATAAAGTTTGGAAATGGTGAGTGGTGAATGTTCTTTTAAATGCAACAATATGTTACACTTTCATCCAAATGCTTTTTTCAGCCAGTTCTCATTCTCAGACTGACAGATCTCAGAAAACGCCATATGGCATTGCAGTATTTATGGCCAATGAAAGAGTTTCTTTCATTTATTCCATCAAGAGTCTCTCTGCCTCTCCCAAAGCTCTCTCCATTTCCTCCACATCCAAAGTGAACAATGCCCTCTCCTGCTGGAGCTTTTCATGCGCTTCCGTCAGGTCCCTCATGGTGTTCTGCACTTCCTGGAAGCAAACCGAGATAGACAATATTCTCACTGAACCCATTCTAGGTCATGCCATATTCTAGTAGTTTTGGAGAGGCACACTCAATAACATTTAGAAGGATTAGAACATTTCAAATGAATATTTTATTGGCTGTGGACCTGGTGTTATGATTAATTATACAGCCTCTAGCCCAGCAGAGCAAAATGTGTGTAATTTCATCCTCATATAAATCAGTCTTAGTGAAACATTTGTATTAATGCCTGGTCAGTGCCGCAGGACATTTAAATCAGGATAAATAACCCAGAATTTTTGAATATTAAAAGCAAAGAATACTGACACTCACCAGTAAATTTGCCGCATGCTCTTGTGCCGTCTCACCGAACAGTTCCAGCTCAGTCAGGAGATTTTGAGAAACAGTCTGTTGTTAGAAAAAACAAAAAGGACAAAAAATGAATTAATTGAGGGCCAATGTCTGTGACTCTGGTTTAACACTAGCCCTGCGCTGTCAGGACTGATTCTCCAGGGAACACATGCTATAGACTAGAATTAGACTTCATCTGTATTTAAGAATGGAGTTTTGTATGTCTGCTTTTACATCAGAATAGTAATCAGACCATACAAGTAAATAATCTGGTGTGACGGCACTACAGATTATTGTACAATATGGCTGATTATATAATCAATCCCTATTATGTGCCTGCAGTGACCATTAGTCCATTTATCAGCACCTCATATTGCAAAAAGGCCAAGAATCTGAGAAAAATGCCTAGAATATTTTTTGTTTTTCTGAAAAATGTGATGAATTTACACTTTCTACTGGACTTCTTCAGTTACTAAGATCAAACAGACTTTTCACATTTGCATAATCTTCTATGCAAATTCCATTGTTTATAGTATTGTAAAATGAAACTGAAACACCGGGGCTCCCGTTTCAATAAGGAGGTTCAACCAACTCTGAGTTAAAACTTGAACTCTGAGTTGACTTACCCTGAAATGGGAAACGTTTTCTGTTTTTCTGTTTCAGAACAGCTGAATTCAGTTAGTTCAATCAACTCTGAGTAGGCTGACTCGGAGTTAAGCGCGTGCAACACGACTATGAAAAGCCATCATCAATGGAGCTCCGATATTACGATTCACCGTGGCAACAGCGTGAACATCTTCGGAACACAAATTAAGATATTGTTGATGAAATCTGATGGCTCAGTGAGGCCTCTATTGCTAGCAGTGTTACTGCACCTCTCAGGATCCATAAAGGTACTAAAAACACATTTGAAACAGTTCATAGGAGTTCAAAGTGGTTCTATAATATTATAAATCGATAAGAATACTTTTTGTGCGGCAAAAAAACTAAATGACATATTTTCAACAATATCTGTATATGGGCTGATTTCAAAACACTGCTTCATGAAGCTTCTGAGCTTTATGAATCTTTTGTTTCGAATCACTGATTCGGATCTCCAATCAAACGGCTAAACTGCTGAAATCACGTGACTTTGGCACTCCGATTCACAGATTCGATTCGTAAAGCTCCGAAGCAGTGTTTTGAAATCGGCCATCACTAGATATTATTGAAAAGTCTTTATTTTGGTTTTTTTGGTGCACAAAAAGTACTCTTGTCGCTTTATAATATTGAGAACTGAACTCACATGAACTGTTTTAAATATTTTTTTAGTACCTTTATGGACCTTGAGAGGTTCAGCGTTATTGCTGGCTATGCAGGCCTCACTGAGCCATCAGATTTGATCAAAAATATCTTAATTTGTGTTCTGAAGATTAACAAAGGACTTTCGGGTGTGGAACGACATGAGGGTGAGTAATTAATGATAGAATTTTTATTTTTGGGTTGAATAACCCTTTAAGATCTTAATATAAAGTTTTCATGTACCTGTAAAACTGCAAAGCACTTCTTGAATGATGCTGACTGTATGCTATTTTCATTTGTATTATCTGTGCACACATGACCTTAAACATGATTAAATGATAAACTGGCTTTTCACAGTTTTGTGCTGTTATGTACTCCCATCATTGTATCTGAGACCTAAAGAGAAATGCTAGTTTTGACTAATAGGTATATATTAAGTGAAAGTGATACATTTTGTGTGCTTTTCAAGCATTATTCTATATGATGTGGAAATTTGCACCATATACCATGGGTGGAGAATGGTATGGTTCTTTTTTTTTTTTTTAAACAGAACCATTACACCAAACTTTCTCTTTCTCTCTCTCTATCTATATCTATACATATATATACAGTCAAACCAAAAGATAATTCGATAATTCGTTTGACAGCAGTAAATGTGTGTGTATGTAAATTAATAGGATACAAAAGTGTTTAATTACAAAAAATAGCATTTATATAAATAAACAAAATAAATAATATACAAATATACAAAAAACTAAAAGAGTTACCATAACTTCTTTTCTTTGTTCTTCCTTCTGTTGTGCTGTCTGACCCAACTTTTCCCCTGAAACTGTATTTGAGGCCGTTTAGATTACAACTCGACAGAAAACACTGCTCTTCTTCATGTGTCAATCCAATAGAGCAATAAAATAAATCCTCACCGGGGTCAAGTTTTTCTGCAACAAGAAGGACATGGCAGTCTCGCAGCTGTTTTTGAAATTCTCGATTTTCTCCTTGGAGGTCTGTGCATCGCTGCTCCAGTTCAGTCATTGTTTCCTTCAGAAACATGATTGTTTGGAGTATTAAATGTATTTGACTCTACCAGCTTCAGTAAATATTCTTAAATATCACTCTACACCCTTTGATTAATTTGTCTTTTATGCTTTGGGCAAAAGACTAAAAATCAAGCGTAATCACCTTCATTTCTTCAAGCTGTCTCTGCAGGTCTTCATTTGTTGCAGTCAAGACTCGATTCTGCTCCTTTACATCGTTTTGTTGCCCATATCTTGTGGTTGGCCTAAGAAAATCAAAATAGTATGCATTTCATTTTTAAACAGACTGGACTATCATAATAGTAGTAACTACATTTTTATTTGATGGACAGTCAGTTCACAACATGGTACTTACGCTTTCAGAGTCCTGTGCTGGTTCTTCCTGAAAAAAATCAAATTAAATATATATTTAAAAACAAAAGAAACCATGTATTTAGGGTAAAGGAAATGTTTGCAGACCGTTTAAACAAAGATGCCCACTTATTGTCCGTGTCGTTCTTGACATGTGCGGCTCTGGAAGTCACACTGGGATGAGCAGAAATCGCCGTGTCTTTCATCTGAACTCTCTTCATGACTGAATGCAGCTTTCTGGAGAAACAGAGAATCGCATTTACAGCCTTTAGTATTTAAGAGGAATATTATGAGATCAAATTACACTAAAACATCGACTGCCTGAATTACATTAACGTTTGTGTAAAGAAATTATGTTTGGTTGATATCAAAATTATGTATTTCTGAAATAAGTATTATGGTCGCACTGTATGTATGTCACACTTCGCTTCTGTGTCTCTTCATGTCATTTGTCAACTTTTTCTTACCGTAAATGCAACGCGATTTTCTACTAAATGATCTCACGTCGTTAATCGACGGTAATTAAAAATGATTTTAAATTATGTGTGAATGTGTAATACACTTACCACACTTAGCTAATATCGATCTGCAAATAACGTTTTAAAAGTCCCCGATTTAATTCAGCGCCATGAATTTTCAAAATAAACAACGTCACTTCCGCCTCCTTTACAAACCCAAGATCAGTGGTTTTGACTGAGATTAATTTATAACGTTGAAACTAAATGTATGTATATACAAATATATAGGATATCTTACATAGGTAATTAATCCAAACAAAGTTTGCTAAATAATATTTTATTTAAAATGGTTAATATTATCTTCCGCTCCACTAGAGGGCGTGAGAGGGGCGTTTCACGTCTCACGTCACGTCACTGAGCGTGAGGAAGAGGCGCGGCGGTTGAGTTCAAATTTTGCGAAGAAAAAAAGACAAGCAGCGAATGGAGGGAAATTGTTTTTAGGTATTGCGCTTTATTATTATTATTATTTTAACTGCAAATCTGTCGTGCGGTGGCTGTTATGAGAGTAACGCGTTTTAAACTCGTTGAAATGTCGAGAGCTGTTTGTTTTCTGTAGTATATTGTTGCTGTTGTTGTTATGAGCTTCTGAATGTCTCGTCTGACAGTCAAATACACACACCGTCACTGGCTTCAACAAAAACACGAGGAAATACAGAAGTGTTAATATAATGTAGATATGTTTGGAGTAATAAAAAAAATCCATAACCGTTTTATTTTTTTATTTTATGTTTCATTCCAGGTTGCTTTATAGTGTTTCTCACTTTTAGTTTAGATTTTAGTGCGCATACATTGAAGATGGAGCCGCTGAATTTAGGGTAAGTTGATTTTGTTGTGTGTCTATCTGCAATTCTTTACCAGGTAAGAGTTGTGTAGACCGATTTGGCAAGGTTTAGATAAATAATGCAGTCTTGTAGATTCTGCAAAAATGATTGAGTCTGTCCGTGGCTCCGCGCATGTCCAAAATGTTCAAGGAAAAAAAAAATGTACTTTTGGGAGCATCTTCAAACTGAACACCGAGTTTAGTTAACGTTTTGATACACCAATAATACTTTTCTATTTGCATTGCTCTCAAGCAATAAGTGACAAAAATATTGTATTTGTATTTATGGCCTCACACCTAAAAACAAGACTAATATTTTTGTATATTAAGCATTCACTCTTCAGTAGCCTTCTGTCGTATCGTGGTGTTATGATTCAGGAAAACAGTACAGATACATCAGCTTTTCATTTATTATAAGCTGCTGGCTTTTAAGTTGTGGAAGTAAACTCTTAATGGGTCCTTCTTTTTATAATCATTTTGTAAATGCATATATAAAAAGAGTAGCCTTTTGTTTTGAGTTGATAATTAGTTATTCATAAAGTTCCTGCCATGCATTGACAATGCAGAAACACCTCTTAAACTAATCCAACTCACATTTTAACATGGCATTGTGTACTATGAATATGATGAATTTCTTTCGATGATCTCTATTTGCAAGTCATATGGGATAAAAGCATCTCCTAAATATATGCAAATGTATATGTTTAATAAGTGAATGGTTTTCTTTTCAGGTAAATTTCATAATGTTATTAAAAAAAAAAAAGCTTGTCTAACTAATCCTTGCCACTTTTTCCAGCAATGAGGTAGTGAAATTCTCAAGACGGAGAATTTCTTCGGTACGTATCCAGTATGTCATTGAAGTGGGTGAAAATGTGACACTTTCGGATGATTTATCCTTAGTTTTTTTTTTGTTTGTTTTTTTTTTGTTTGTTTTTTTATAAACATGATCCAAATGGCTATCATCACACACTACTTTAGGATGAATTTAATGCAGATTTTTAGTAATGGAAGAATATACACATAAATAATAGGTGATTAAACTTAAGTGTCCCAGTTTACTTGTATTCAGTTTATTGCAGCCTGCGAGACATGTCTTAATAATTTTCACAATTTTCTAATTGTCTCAAAATGGTAAATAGTGCCTCTTGATTGTCCTCTGACAGATTTTAAAAGCTCCTAGAACATCTATGAATGTACTTGGATCTGAGCAAGAGGAACAAAAGGTGATTAAGTTACCAAAAAAAATTTAATCAAATTTTTAAGAATTTTTTTTTGTAATGTAATTTTCTATATGTATATATTTATGCAGGAGGAAATTACCAAACCTGTAGAGAAGAAGAGAAATTCGCGAAGAGTGAGTTTTGCCACTACAAATAATGTTCGAGTCTTTACAAAGTAAGTGAAATAATGTTAACCCAATATTAACATTGAAACTAAATACAAACATAATTTATATGAAAAGATTCATTTACGAAATTTAAAAATTCACAGTGATGCGAAAAGTGAATCTCCTGTTCTGGCATCCATACAAAACACACAAGTTGGTGAGTGGTTTACTTGTTTATAGGTTTCTTGTTTTTAACTTGTTCTAGTTTTTACCTGAGGTTCATGATTCATGGATAAAGATTATGTATACCAGTTCTGTCAAATGAAAAGTATTAAATATTTCTGTTGCATATATAAAACACTGACACTGTTATTTGCTTTATTGTGTTCTGTTAAATTTGATCAGGAGATAAACCAGATGAAAAGTAAGTAAAAGTCATTTTTTATAACTGACATGTTCAAGTTTAAACATGTTTGATGGTTTTGTGGATCCACATGAAATATATGAAAATCTGTAACTTTCTTTTCCCCTCTAATGACAGGATTCTGCGTTTTGTTGATGAGGAAAATCACCAAATCAAAGGTAATGTTTTGAAGGAAAAATGTCAAATATTGCTGACCCATTGGGACTATTGTTCTTGTGTTATCTTGTGTTATTATTCAAAATAAGAGTGTGTTTACATATGCATAAATGTTGTTCACTGTAATAAGGCCAATTCACACCGCACAGACAAACACCAGCAAACAAGTTGGCCGTTGGATTTAGAATTTTATGAGAAATAACTGTCATATTCACACTGCCCCAACAGACACTGACAAACATGAACTTAACATGTCCAGTCGGGTGAAAACAAACCCTGACCAACGCCAACAGGGGTAACACACTGATCCAACAAAACCTAACAAACATGTTTGTTGGTGTTTGTCTGTGCGGTGTGAATTGGCCTTAACAGAATCTATTGATTTCATGCTTGTATTTACATGCATCTTGAAAATTATTCTCATAGTCAGAGAGTGAACCACTAAACCTTTAAATTTTTTTAGGCCTGGAAACTTTGTTGAAGACTCCTCTTTATCTATCCCAGCATAAGGTAAGTACTAATCTAAGGCTGCAAAGGCCAACATATGAATTTCAGGCTTCTGCAGTTTGACATCCTTGATGAAAGCATATGCTGCCACAAACATTTAGTTTGGAGTGTGTGAGCATACAATACTTGATCATTATCAATACCTACTACTGAGTTTTTGTATTAATCTCTGATTGAAACCCACCTTGTCTTGACACACGCTGATTATTTTGACCTTTCTCTCTCAAATTGTAGGAGAATTTCTTCTCTGATCCAGTCTTACAAGATGACTGTGTGGATAGAACAATGCTGCTCGGAGAGGATACTGGATACATGGATATTACTCAAAGCCACACAATCACAATTGATAAGGACTATGAAATTGAAGAAGAACCAAACCCAGATTGTAGCTTCAAAGCGGCTCAGATGGTCTATGGTGATCTAAATGTTGCAAGTCAGAAGGGTTTGCCACGTGAAGCAAAAGCAGAGAGTAAAAATGCTGCAATAGACCCAGACTTCAGTGCTTTTCTCGCCGGTATGTGCTTACCCACTGTAGACACCATTAAGCCCCCAAATTCAGAAAATGAGCTTGGTAATGTCCTCTGTTCAGCCAATACAAGCACAATGGAAATTGATAAGGAGAATCACTTACCATCTTTTTTAATGACGCAACATCCAGGTGGCAAGGGTAACCCAAAACAACCACGGGGACTTCAACGTAGACGTTCCCGTGTTACATTTGTTGAAGATGATGATATAGAGGCAATGATGAGTCACACTGTTGTAATTGAAAGCAAAGATAATGCACAGCCTTTTGCACCTTCGGTTTCTGAAAATCAAGGAAGTGTTGCATTCGTAGCATCTGCCTTTTCAAACATCTCTGATGACATGGAGCTCACTCTAAGCCAGACTGCTCCAATCAATGTAAAAGTCACAGGAAATATCACTCGCAATGTCCAGGCTGCTCTGGATCACAATAGATCCCATTATTTCTCTGAGGATGACAATGCGATGGAGATGACGGGGGCATTTGATTTAACCGTTCAAGAAAAAGACCACACAATGAGTATGAAGGAGCAATCTCAGTCTCCAATTCCCAAAATAAGAAGGATTTCCTCTTTTAATGTGATTGGAAATGGAGATACAACAGATCAAAACAAAGCTGGTTATTTTCAGAGCTCACTCTCAATAGCCAAAACTGCTAATTCTGATGATATGGAGATGACTGGGGCTTTAGATGTATCTATTCGAGAAAAAGAGGACATTCTGTTTCCAAAACTAAGCCGGATGTCCTCTTTCGATGCTTTTGAAAATGGAGAAATAGTGGATCAAAACAAATCTGGCAACAACATGATAGCTCCAACTGCTAATAATGATATGGAGATGACACAGTGCCAGACTCTTGTTTTCGAGGCCAAACTATCAAGTGGAAACAAGCCATTTAGCAACTTAAGGAAGAGTTTACCTCCTGCGTCTGTATCCAGAACTGTTCGAGAAGATGAGCATGCAAGCAGTATCAAGGAGGAAGCTCTGCATCCAATTCCCAGAGTAAGCAAAATGTCTTGCTTTAATTTGGTTGGAAATAAAGAGATATTGGATCACATCAAATCAGGCCATCTCTCAATTGCCCAAACTGCAAATTCTGATGTTATAGACATGACACAGCGTCAAACTATTTCTCTCGAGGCTAAACAGGTCAGTGGAGACAAACCATTAAGTGGTTCAAGGAAGAATTGGCCTCATACATCGGTATACAGAACTGAAGACAGTGATGGGATGGACATTACTCAAGTGTTCACTGGGCATATAATACAAAATGTCCTTTCAGCCCCCAAGAAGGAAAGAGGTGAAAGCATTCTGATACCTGTTACAACTGCTACATCATCTAAACATAATGAGAGTGACTGTGTGGACTTGACATGCCAACCAAATACTTTTACTGGGATTTATTCCCCAAGCCCTGATGTAATGGAATTGACTGGATGCAACACTATTAACATTGACTCAAACCAGACCTGGTTAGGGAGTGCTGATACAGATACAAGAAGAGTACCATTCTCCGCTAATCAAACAATCACTGTTGTTGAACCTATGGAGATGACTGAAGTACATATGGCACTTGTCAGTGAGCGAAAGCATAAAGCTTTTATGACTCGAAGAAAGTCAGGAGCAAGGATGGTGTCCTTGATGTGTGACCCTGAAAACACTGAAGCTTATAACTGTCAGACCAATTTCTCCAATCCTGATGACATGGACATGACACAATGTCAGACTGTTGTGCTTGAGGCTGAAAACTGCAAACCCTTCAGTAAATCGAGGAAGAGTTTGAACCTTGAATCTACATCCTCCAGTCCTGATGTTGACTGTATGGAGATAACCCAGCCACTCACTGGCAATATCATGTTAAAGAGCTTTGTATCCAATAAGGAAAGGGAGCATGAGAGAAATCTTTTGCCTACAGCACAAAGTTGTCAAAGGCAGGATGAGTCTGATTGCGTGGAACTGACATGTCAAGCCAGTGCATCAAATCTAGCTATGCCCTGTGTTGATGATGAAATGGAATTAACAGGATGCAATACGATTGCAATTGACTCAAAAAGCACATTGGCAGCAAGTGCTTCAGAGATCAAAGCAAATGAAAGTGCACTTTGGGCATCAACATCTGTTTCTAGATGCACAGTGTCAAGTGAAGAACAAAATGAGGTGAGTGAAGCTGCCAAGTGTGCTATTAACCATGTCTTCCCCTCAAAACATGCTTTTGATCTCGATGGCAAAAACCTTAAATGCACCAACACAGAGGCAATGTCCTATGACCCAGCTGAGATGCAAGTGGACAAATACTGCAAAATGGCACGTCCAAGCAATGTGATGACGACTGATGAAGAAAACGACATGCAGGTTACAAAGATCCTAACAATGCCCACTGAAATGGAGAAAAGTGTTTCTTTTAACCAGAGAGAAGAAGCAAATATAAGCACTTCCAATGGTTCAAGAAATGAAGAGGAGGGTCAAGCTCTTTGGTCTAACAAGGAACAAAGTACAAGCTCAGTCCAACTTGAAGGTTCCTCAAATGAGTCCGTTGCTGAATCCTTCAGTAAAGAAGAAATACAACATACAAAAGCAAGACGAAGAAGTCTAGCAGATTTTCAAATGGAGCTTCAAAACATAAAACGCCGTATCCAGGAAGAGCAAAAAGTGATGCCGGGAAGCACAACTGCACCTCTGCCTTCTTGTGTCTTCCCCGAAATTTCCCTTAAAGAGCAACGTGAAACGGAAATTTCCACTAAGCCTGCTTCAAATGTCACGCCTAACGTCAAGCAGAAAAATAATTCTGGTCAAAATGAGAAGACTACACCCTTTAGTCTTAAAAAGCCGTTCTCATCAAGGTTGTCATTGTGTGGTATCATGCCAAAACTACCGAAACGAGCTTCAACTGTAACTCCAAACAAAACTGTGACCATAAGTACTAATGATTTACAAAGTCTACAACCGGAGAAACATTTTGATGTTGTTGAACAAAATGGCAACTGCAAAACAGTCAGTATTAATGACGAACAGTTTCCTGAAATGAGCAGTGAAGAAGACTTGTCAGGGAGTCTTGAAAATTGGCCAATTAACAAGCAAGATGAACTGGATGGTTCTTTGGCTGTACCTATAAATGAAGAGATTTTTGAGGATGATGTCTTCCTGTCAGGCTCGAGAACAAGTCCATGTTTTAAAAGGCCGCATTCAGAAGAGCCTATAAATGAAGAGATTTTTGAGGATGATGTCTTTCAGTCAGGCACGAGCACAAGTCCATGTTTTAAAAGGCCGCATTCAGAGGAAGACCCTATTACTGCAGAACAAACCAAGAAAGCTTACATTTCTGACATGGTATGAACAAAATGTTAATAATTTTTAGTTTAATACTTTGTTTACTTGGTATTTCCTGCTACACGCTTAGAGGTTGTTCTGTAATAAAGTGTTAAGCGTGGGCTCCATTGTTGTGCATTATTATGCTAATGCCTGAGATTCTGTCTCCTCAGGGGCCTGACTGTCATGAAGCTTCTGTACAGTGGGAAGGTAATTTTACAAGGCATGCCGCTCAGAATCCCAAGGCAAAGACAATTGAAGATACAGGAGTGTCTGAATCCAGTGAGTTGCTTGTGTCAGTTCTGTCAGACAATGTTAATGTGCTTTAAAAAAAATTAAGGTTTCAATGTGGTTTATATTTTAAAAGAAAATGTGATGTGCTTTACAGCTCTCAGATACTCTCAGTTTGACTCTCATTTGGATGGGACACTGGATCATGTATTTGATTTTAACAAGGTAGCAGTATTCAAACACGTATACTTGCAATAATCTCCCATATTAGAAGGATTTTTTTTGTTTATCGTGTATCACTGAACAAACCTCTAACCCTAAGTATTACACTTTGCTGTGTAACTCGTCCCAGACTGTAAATGCGACGGACATGAATAATACTTTAAATTATGTGCTTTTGTTTAGGGAAGGTGTGCTTGGGCACCCTTGCATCTTTTGCATGTGCAACATTTTCTTTTGAAAATATAAAAATCCTATCTCATTCTTTTACTTCCAGAAACTTGAGGATGGAAGCATCACAATGAACGAGTTCCTAAGCCACTTTGGTATCAACTTCGTCATCCACAGATCTAGACCAAGTGCTCTGCCTGTCAGTGTAAGTGGTCTGGCTTTCTCTGGCTCTCTTTGTGAACATAATATGTGTCAGTTTTTAACACATCTTTCTTTTTTCAGTGTAGGGCTGGAGATACACGCAGCATGGAAGATTTGCTCAAAGAGAAATACATATACCACCCCAAGCAGAGAGTGTATGAGCAAGACTGTAAGAACCTCACAGAGATAGTGGAGAGGTGTGTACTAGTCTGGTTTTGATAATGCTGTAAGACACTGTCACTGCAGATTTTGTGTTTAAATGACAAAAAATTATACATAAATTATATTGTATTTTGTGAAACTAATTTCTCCATAGACTTAAAGAACGAATGCCTGAACAAGAGAAATCCCTGGGATGCATCAATGGAGCCCTTCAGCAACAGATATGCACTCTCTCTAAAGAACAAGTATGTTGTTCTGTCTATATCTTGGGTCATCTTATGTAAAATCAATAAAATTATAGCATATAGCATTCATCTTTGAGATTATATCTTCATGCTTGTTCATTTTCCTCAGTTAAAAAGCTTTGGATCCAAGTTGAAAGAGCGAAGAGTTTACTTTGGAAAGAGAAGCAAGGCACATTCTCATGAAATGAAAGGAGTCTTGTACTCAGAGCTCATAAAAACTACACAGGTAAAGGCATTTTAGTTTTTTTTTTAAATGTTGGTTTTGTTAAAAAATTTCTCAAAAAAGTTAAATCAGGGCTCAACGCTAAGGATTTTTTCTACTGGCCCGGTCAAGCCAGTGGTTAAAATTTTTACTTGCCCCGCCAAAATTTTCACTTGCCCCACAACAAAAAATTAATAAAGTAAAAAAAAGAAAATGGGCCTATAAAATAAGCCTAGTTATTGTTTTTGTTGTTTTTGATACATAAATAGGGTTATGACACCAAAAGCTACTAAATTAACTCACTTAAATTTTAAATATTGTTAGATAAATAAACAGTAAGTAATAAAATAGTAACATAATCAAATTGAGTGATAGCAAAAATAAAAACAACAGAACATAAATGAAACATACAGTGCTTTTCAAGTTTTTCATGTAGGTTTAAACAGGAGATTTTCAGGTAGCCTACAGAAATTGTAATCTAGTGTATAGCTAACTATATAAAACTTTTTTAAAGTTAATCAGTCAAGAGCAGTTACAGATGCATAAATGTTTTGAAATGTTGAAAATATAAAACGTTAAATACCATTATTTGAAATAATAAAAAAAAAAGAAAAGAAAAGACAATTTTAACGTGAAATTAAACCCGCCAGTAGGTGGCAGCGAATCACTGTTAATGAGCGAGTCATTGAGATTCAGCCGATTCATTCAAACGGCTGATTCATTCAGGGAGTGTTGCTCAGAGATGCAAAACAATGCTGTGTGAACTTTGGAACTATTAATAGAGCGAAACAGGCGATTTTGTGTCTAAAATGGAAGTCACTTGATATTAAGTTCTTGTTCATTAAACTGTACGCTGTATAAAATCAATATCACATTTGTAATCGTGCTGATATTTGGAGAAAAACGGTGCTCTTTGTTTAATACTGACTATATTAAATTATATAAATATGAAAGATATACAGGGTCGTTTTTGCCCCTTATCTTGAATTCTGGGGCATTCTAGTAGACTAAATCACGCAGTGAAAGCGAACACTAAATACGCCGCACGCGCACAAGCCTAACCTAGACTACGTCAAGTGTATGCGTGCAACTCAATGGGTGTTTTGTTTGGTTTTTGTGAAGTGAGGGACATACTCAATAATGTCAGATCGTTAAATCAACGATTACGATACTATAACGCGCACACTCTACAGCACTGGCCCGATCGGGCAAGTGACCGTTCCGCCTACTGTCCCGAGTGTCGTTCACACTGGCCCCGGGCCATCAGGCTGTCCTTATTGTTATTGCCCTGTAAATTATTCTTTATTCAAAAATTCCTCCTTGTTTCTCATCTAGACATCCATATTAGAGAAATTCTGATACTTAGACCCTAGGAAATTGCTTGATGAGCGCAGATCTGTATTTCGTATTAAAACAGTAATTAGGTAGGGCAAAATGAAGGACACAACCTTTTTAAATAATAAAAAATAAATAAAAAATCTCAGCCATAAACTTGATTTACTGCTGCTAGTATTTTATTGGACATAATTAGTAAGTGCAAGATCATCACTTATCAGAATTTTCAGTCTTTTCCCAGAAGAAAGGATTGTAAATTTTAGATTCATTTATCTGCTAAGTGTTGTTTTTGCTCATAACTTTTTATGAACTTTTTTTTATTTTGTTAGAGGGCCTCAGTGCTATCTGACATGAACTAAAAGCCTTAACTGCTGTGTATCTGAATTTCCCCCAATACATTTAGAATGCAAAGCAGAGCCTGATATCTAAAATCAAAGAGACAGACGAAATGATGGAAGACTTGGATGGATGCATTAATGATTTAGAAACTGGTATGGATTTTCTTCTCTGCTCTGTTTCATGTTTGATCGTATGTAACGTAAATTTCTACATAATCATAGTGAAATAACACACTGCTTTTTCTACACTAGAACTTGCATCTGTAAAGGCCATGATTATGGGAGATCATCTTGATGCTCCTCAAACCAGACCAGCCTTAAAAGCCAAGGAAGAGGGTAAGTTTACTTCTATGTTATATAATCTTACAGCTTTGTGATGCTAAGAAAGGTATAATGGTTTGTCTGTGTTTTTCTCTCTCTACTGACAGATTTGCAAAGGCTTAATTCAGCTGTCACTATGAAGGAGAGGTATGTTCTTTTATCCACACCATAAGGAATGTTTTAAGATACAGATTTTTGCTGAATGCTGAAAATGCTGATCGTTTCAGGGAAATTGGTGAGCTGGAGATTCAGCTGAGGACTTTGGAGGGCCAACAGGAGAAGCTACGAGGAGAATCCAGTAGCCTTAAGAGTCATCATGCAACCTTGAACAGGTTTTTTTTCCCTTTTGTTTAAAACCCGTTGTAGTGGCACTTTGGCATCCTGTCTACACTGCAAGCACAGCATGCAAGTAACAATAACAAATGTACAACCCTATTAAAATCAACGTGGCAGCAAACCATGCAACATCGCTCTCTTGCTGTTGAGGACAGCTTTGTTGTTGATTATAATCACTTGCTTGCTAACATTTCTAGCAGAAGTAAGACTTCCAAGCTTAATCCATATGGTTTGGGTTTTTTATTTTGCTAAACGATAGATGGTTGGTTCGGTAGGTGGAATATTTATTATTATTTTTATTGCCGCCATGCCTAGCCCATATATTTTACTATGTAAATATATATTTTGCTGAAAGTATAATGATTTGTCTTTCAGTTTGAACGAGTGGCGTCTTGATTCGACAGATGAAAGGGGTGCTTTGTTTACCTTCCTTCACAACACTGTGCATCTGCAAGTGAACCTGCAAACCCCTGCTGGTGAGTTGATTATCGCTTTATAATTACTCCTAATGGTTTTTCATCATTATCCTTACATACAACAGTAGATTAAAATACTCTCATGTCTATTAGGAAAGGAATGGATGACTGAGGATGTGGAGCGAAATATAGATGTATGCTTCCAGTTGCAGCTGAATGGTGAGTGAAAAATAAATTACTTTTATCTTTTCATTTTATGTATTTATGTATTCTTTTTAAATATTTGAAATCCATTTTGTATAATTTTTTTTCCTCTTACGATGATTTTTATATTTTTTTTTTTAGTGGAAAAGTCTGAGTGTCATGCAAGCATGGTTCACAAGTTACTTGCACTATACTGTCAGTCTCAAACTCAATGGACACAGAGGTACCCCACAACTCGACATTTACCAGAGGTTAGCGCTAACACTATTACTTTTATATTTAAATGAAAGTGTCTAAAATATGTGTAGACTAAAGCTACGTTTACATGGACACCTTTTGTTTCATTCAGAATTAATTCATTCTGATTGATGAATCCGAATGTAGTGTTTACATGAACGCTAAATAAAGTGAACGGTTTGATGAGCGCGTTTATGTCATAAGCTTCAAATTGGAATCGTTTTTTGACATGCGCACACTGCACAAATTTAGAGTTTTCTGCTGTTTATGCTTCTTTTCTTTGTTTTAAAAAAGCAGACTTAAGACTTAGTACTTTACAGTTTCAGTTTTCAATTCGATCAAGTGTTTCCATGTCCTGTTGAACGGATTAGAAAAGCTTTAAACCACTCCTTACAATCCAAATGAAATTTAATCGGATTTGGCCAATTCATTCCGATTGACATGGATAATTAGGGTCCATGTAAACACAGTTATTGTTTTGCTACAAAGGTGTGTATATGTTTTGGATCATCCAGTTTGAATAATATATGAGAAAAAGATGAGAAGTCTCAGTGTTGTCTGATCTTTTCTGAACAGCTTCTTCATGACATCAGTTTGGTGGTGGGTCGTCTCAGGCTCTTGGGTGAGGAGATTCACCGGCTGAAGAAGTGGGGAGGATTGAAGCTTCGCATCCTGAAGATCACCTGTGTGGACACGCGGTATGTTACAATGCACATTTATTAGCTTACTACTCATGCACTTTTCCTTTGCGTGTTGAGCCGTGGTGCTTATGTGGATGACACAGATTCCAGTTGCAACGTTTTCCTAATGCCTAATTCCCTACAAAAAAACTTAAAAGTGTGTCAACTTAGCTCCTATGCACACCTGATTTTGAGAAAGATTGTAATCATAATGACAAATTAATTAACTGTAAGCATCTTTTTTTTTCTCGTTTTTACTTTTCAGAGTTCATATCGTCTTCTCAAGCCTGAAAGCATTTGAAAAGTTTGAGTTAAGTCTGATGGTCACTCCAGACTATCCCTTTGGACCACTTCACATACAGGACTTCAAAAAACACATGGGGAAAACAAGGTTTGAAAGAAATTAACATTTTTAGATCACAATGAGTTTAAATGTTGTTATCTGGCTTTGTGAGTGGAGATAACATCACCTGCATTAGACAGGATTGTTATTTGAAAGAAATATTGTGAAGTATCTAGGCAGCGTTTAGTGAAACACAACACTTTCCACATCTAATTGTTCAAAGAAAATGTGTCAAGTACAAAATATTAATATATTAATTGTAACCCAGTCTGACAGAAACGTTATTTATGACTGCAGTATTTCATATCAGAAAGTTTCAAAACCAATTTTTACTTTTATACTTTAGACGAAATGCAATTCTCATTGGTGCTAAAAGTTGCAATGTTTTGAATACATTTGAATAAATCATATATTTTAAAAAAGCATTTCCAACAGCTACAATAAAGTTCACTTTATAAAAGTATTGACATAAAATGTTAATTTTGTCTTGCTCTTGTGTCAGTGTTTTGTGCTTTGTCTTCTGTAGGTTGAGTCAAATTGAAGACATCCTAACATCAATCAAACCAGCCAAGAACTATCTGACAAAAGTCCTCAAGAAAATCCACGATGATCTCCTGTGCTAGGATCTCAAGCCTTGTTGTTTACTCTTTTCCTTTCAGTCTTTAAATGTTTGTATATATTGACTTTTGTGTAATCAAAAAATAATTATTAAAAATGTAGCCACAAGCCGCACCAAGTTTGCTCACATTCTTTACATTTCTTGGCGTGTTATGACTGGATCATTGTCTGTTGTTCAGTTATGAATCCAACTATTAGAATAGGATAAAAGGAGCCCTATATTCTACTACTAAATACAGCATAATCATATATGAAGAATGCAGGTGATTGGAGTGAATGATGGCAATGATGCTCCATGCCCCCCGTTTTTGCTCAGCTTCATATGGATGTTCATTATGGTTTGAGTTTGGGTATCTAAATTTTTGAATATGTCCATAAATTAAATGTTCCACATTGGAAATCATCCTCTTAACCAAGTAGCATAATTAAGCTAGAAACTAACCTGTTACAAGAATTTAAGGTAAGTAATTAGATTACCATAACATACTATTCCAAAAATGATGGCAACAAACCACAACTGTTCATTGTATGTCATGTTTCAAAAGGCTAGTCTGGCCTCAAGCACAACCAGCAATCTCCTATATAGACGTGAACAGAAGAATGATTTGTGTTGTGTAGAGCTAATCATTTGTTACTGTCAGCTAGCTGTCAGGTAATCAAGATTTAATGCTGTGACACCACAGGAGAAGATTTTAGGAATGATGCTGACCTTTGACAAGACTTGTACTGCATGGAGATAAATGGATGGGCTCTGTTGATCCCAGAGAGGAAGTTTTGTGCAACATAGAATGCGAAAAAACTGACGGTGAAGGAATGTTCCTGTACGCAAGCATTACTGCAATGCAGCCAGGTAACTGAAAAACATCAGAGTGCAATAAGACTATATTGAATGTGAACAATGTTGTTACTGACCATGTTTGCAGAATCCACCTTCTGTAGCAGCACTTTTCAGCACTGAAAACCAGCATGCAGACCTTGAGTGGCAGTTGTTCCACATCATTTGCTTGGATACAAGTGATAATGACAGACCCCTGACTCCTCGTCAAGGTAACTTTATATAACGTTGTGTACTTTTTTTTTCACTGTACGATGCAACCAAGGTCAACCCAAAGTAGAGTGCCATAAAATCATAAAGAACCAAAATAAATCTTTGAAGCAAAGAAATAGATGCCTATTTGCTTAGCATGTTTAGACACTAAAGCAATGGGTGAGTTTAGGAACTCAAAATGCAATTGTCAGCCCTGCTTCAGTGATCTTTAATTATTCTGTCCATGTCGTTTCTCCCTCAGCATTAGTGGGATTTTATAGCACTGAAACTCAGCTCTCTGATCATGATGATATCTGGACACAGTCCAGGAAATTGGGAATGAAGAAGAATCTAGTTGGCTATGGTTTACAGGCAGTGCCTATTACCACGTCACAGCTGACATCATTCAGTGATTTACATC
The DNA here is from genome assembly GCA_003731715.1 of Anabarilius grahami. NCBI lineage: Eukaryota > Metazoa > Chordata > Actinopteri > Cypriniformes > Xenocyprididae > Anabarilius > Anabarilius grahami. The sequence goes on from RJVU01042553.1 coordinate 389,466, forward strand.
ATAAAAGAATGTCCTCCACAATTACAGAGATGTTCATAAAAGCGATTGACCTTACAGGGCAAAGAAGTGTGTATTTAAAGGCTTGGATTTAGATACGCATTAGCAAACAGTTTTGCTTTTGTAATGTGACTTATTTTTAAATGAAACAAGTTGTGTGGACTACTTTTATGTGCTTTGGGTCTATTATAAAGCTTGAAAGACTGCCAAACTTTGATTCACCCCCAAATGCATCTAATATTCAGTTTTTGTGGATAATGGACAGGTTTTTAGACTGTGCAATGATTTTTAAAAGCAGAAATCTTTAAGAATGTTTCAGTATTAGGCTTTTCTATGCATGCACTCTACTTGTTTGGCAGTTTTTGTATCCAAATATTGATATTGTGATTGCAATTTGGATGCAGTGGCCCACAGGCTGGATTTATTGAAAGATGTGCTATTGCAGGTATCTGGTTTATTAAGCCAATTTTTGGATATTTTTGTTTTCCTCTTCTCATCAATTTGATCAGGCTGCTTAAAACGTATCCTGTGGATGTCAAAACATGTTTACTGAGTTAGAGTTATATTGCTCCTATGTTTATGAATCTGTGTTTCCCGTTTTTTTAGCCTCTTTCGTGAGCTGGCAACAGATTGTTTTTGTTTATTTCATTTATTCTTTCTTTGAAAAGACCTTCAGAAGGCAAACAATCCCAAAGACATAAGAGCCGGACAGGCTTTTTTTTTTCGAAATTCCATTAACTGAATCACAAAGTACACTGGTATAAGCCTTATTTCCCCTTGATCAAATATTTTACTGATATCATGCCAGCGAATTCTGTTTACTTGTTTACGCTCCCCATGCCATTACAATAATCAAGCAGAATTAAATTTTATTTACATTTTTGAAATGTGTTCTTGCATCAGTAGATGGAAACCAGAGTGGTGTTTTAGGTGCGTCAGATCCCATATGGATGCACATATTGATGAGTCTACACCTTTATATATTGGAAAATACCTCCCAAAGTGTTTCTATGCAGGTTCCTGTTCCTATTATGCATAATTGATCAGTGAATGTTATTTTGAAGGAAGAAGGTTGTCTTTGTAATATTTCATGAAAATGAAATAAATTGCTCAGCATGTGGAAAAATGCTCTATCACCTAGCCAATATGAACAGGAAATAAAATGTAAACTGAAGGTTTGTTGTCTACTGGGGTAGTATACTGGGGTCAGTAAGATATTTTTTAAAGAAATTAATGCTTTTATTCAGCAAGGATACATCAAATTGATCAAAAGTGTCAGTAAAGACATTTAAAATGCTACAAAATATTTCTATTTAAAATATACTGTGCTTTTAAATTTTTTTGTCATCAAAAAATCCACAAAAAATAATCACCACAGCTGCTTTTAACACTAGAAAATGATTCTTAAAGGCATAGTTCACCCAAAAATGAAAATTCTGTCATCATTTACACAAAAGAAGATTTTTTTTGAAGAATATGAGAAACCAAACATTTGATAGGCCCAGCTGGCTTCTATAGTCTGGCGGGGAAAAAAATACTATGGGGTCCACCAACTGTTTGGTTAACGACGTTCTTCAAAATATCATCTTTTGTGTTCAGCAAATTCATACAGGTTTGGAACAACTTGAGGGTGAGTAAATGCCCTTTAAGCACCAAATCAGCATATTAGAATGATTTCTAAAGGATCATGCGACACTGAAGACTGGATTAAAGGCTATTGAAAATATCGCTTTACCACCACAGGAATAAATTATATTTTAAAATATATTAAAATATAAAACCGTTATTTTAAAATAATATTTCTCAATATTATTGTATTGTTTTACTGTAATTTTTGATCAAATAAATGCAGCCTGGAGTGCATAAGAGACATTTAAACATTAAAAAATCTTTTGAATGTTCGTGTACAGTATTGTTATAGTGTTTTTTCTTTTCTTTTTTTTACTGTACAGACTTTATAAGTTTAAGGTCTTTGGAGGTGGAGTGGCACAGGGTTCTGTGCTAAAGATTTGGAGATTCGAACCCCACAGGGAGTAATCTTTGAGCTATAACCATTGATCCTTTGGGCGAGACACTTAACCCCAGATTGCTCCGGAGGGACTGTTGCTGTAATAAGTGTAGGAAGTCACGCTTGATAAAATTGTGAGTTTTTTGCAAGAGCATTTATTGGTCACTTGTTGTCAAATGGCATAGTGAGTGATCCTTTACTCTTAGAAAAATTTGTATTTGTGTGTGAGAGTGAAATGAAGCAGGCCTTCATACCAACTCTCTATTTTAAGGCGAGTAGAGTTTGCCACCTGTCCCTGCTTCTCTGGATGCCTTGACAGCTCGTTTCCCCCTATCATAACAGTCCACAGACAGTCTCGTCCCTGTGTCATTCACAAAAATTTCGGTTTGTTCAGAGGGCAGTGATTCCTGTCATTGGTGGGTCTTGGTGTCTCTTCTCTTTTTCTGTTTATAAAACTACAGGATTAAAGGATTCAACAGCAGTTTGGATCTTATGGCTGAAGCGGTGAGCCTACAGGACCAATGGGAGGAAGGTTTTGAGGATGAATTCGGAGAAATCATCAAAACTCGATCAGGTAGGAGAAATGATCATTTATTTACCTAAAGGGAAGTCTTATTTCTTGTACATGCATTTGAATGTTTAATAAATGTTAAAATATGGCTTAGTTATTGTTTTTCAGTTTCAGATGAGTTTTTATGAACACATTGCAAACACTTTATTTTGATGGTCCCCCAACAGACATTCTACTAAGTAACTTTGCAACTACATATATGTCAACATATTCTACTAACCTCAACCCTAACATCTAACCCTAACCTAAGTTAACTAACAGTCTACTAATACTCTAATGAGAGTTAGTTGACATGTAGTTGCACAGTTATTTATAGTTCGTAGAAGTCTAAAGTTGACCATTTAAAATAAAGTGTAACCGATACATCTCTTAATCACGATCACTACGATTTGTTATTACACTCCTTGCCACAGTCTAAATGAAATAAAAACATATATATATAATTGACATTTACAGCAACATATTTGTCAGAAAATATTACTGCATCATATTTTCACATTTCTTTGTCTTTGTTCATCATTTTTTAAAGCAGATCAGACGTATATACTATGAAACATTTTGAACAATCCTCTTTAAAATCTAATTTCTGGCCTGTGCTCCACCCTGAGTGAGTTCATGTCTATTTTTTTTCATCACTGTCATTCTGTATTCAGTAGGGATCATGAGTGATCTATAAATGCTCTCTGGTGGAAATAGGACAGGTCTTAAAGAGCTTGAAATAGTTGCAGCTGCCTGGTGTTGGGTTTCAGTCCTTGTTTGAGATTTAGCCATGTTGTTGTTGGCTTTTTTTGTTGTTTTGTTGGCAAGAGACTCTCTCGTGTTTTCCATGTGAGTGTGTTTATGATCAGCAGTGAAAGTTAGGAGAAAGTAGCAAAATGAGTCAACAGCTTGATGATCCGCCAGAGGACACAAACAGTACAGTAAACCTCTGAGAACAGAGATTTAATAGAGGACATCTGTTATCTGTGCTAAATCTCGCCATACACTGGTTATTTAATGGTTGTTGGGTTCAGAAAAAACCTTTGGTTACACTTTATTTTAAGGCGCTGTTGTTACAGTGTAATTATATAATTAAGTATTGACCGATATTAATTAACTACATGTACTTATATTAGGTTTAGGGTTAGTTGGATGTTATTATACTGTTATTACTATAGTAACTACATGTAAATTGTGTAACAGGGAGACTGTAAAATACAGTGTTACTTTAATTTTAATCAAGAACCAATTTTCACTGTCTATTTTGGTTACATTATAGGTTCTTTCGATAGATTCGTTCAAATATTTGTTTCCAGTATATAAATGGTTTTTAGACAAAAATAGATATTTTTTATATAAAGAATTTTTTATTTTATTTCTTTACATGTCAGGTATTTTCATGACAAATTAAAAAATATACTTTTTATACAGTTTTTTTACAAGTGTGCTTGTTGTATACTGAATTAAATTAATGCAGCTGATGATGATGATAATAATAGATTATATTTTGATTCAAATGTGGTCCCTGCGGCGAATACTAGACGCCTCTCTACGCAATTACACCATCAGACTGAGGTGCGAAAATCAACCAACAGTTGAAGAAGTAATCTAAAAGCACAGGTTACAGTGGTTTGGCAGCATATGCTGAATGAACGAGCAATGTCTACCTTACCCACTACTCTAGCGGCAGTGGCCTGCGAAATGGAAGGTCCAACTAAAGGTGCCCAAGAAAACCTGGGCAAAACAGATTGAGGCTGACATCAAAAACCAAAGGTTTAACCTTCCTGATGCCAAACGCAAAACTCTCAACTGCCAAGCCTATTGTAAAAAAAAAACTGCCAAAACTTTTGTGATCCAGCGGCACCCACAGCAATGTATTGGCTCCAGGACAAATCTCATCCAAATGATTGCTGAGGGACTAAGTGAGAGTGTCCAATGAGGGGGGATAATAATCGTCATGAAAATAATGTCATAGTAATAATAATAATAAACATATATGGCTTCATTTGCAGCATCTAAAATCTAGATTCTTATTTATGAATTTATTTATTCTTATTTTGTCTTTTGATATTGGGGTGAAAAATTACCTCAATGTTTATCTGAATGGACAAAATGTTCTTTGTGGAACCTTATTTATTTTTAAATGTGCAAGCATTTTAAAGTGGTCAGGTTTGTTTATGATTGTTTAAATGCTTTGCTGAACCCTTCTGAGGCTCCTGGTATTCAGTGGCATTTTTAAAGTTGGGCGAGACAGTTTGACTCCTGGGAGAATTTGAGGTTGCAACTCTATCTTCTGCTCATGGTATCAAATCTAAGGCTCTGTTTTGTGTTAAATACCACTGCATAAGGCCTGCCGGAGTGACTGACATGTTGACATCTGCCATAGAATCTTCTGAAGAAATTCTCTAAATAACTTATGGTACAGTTTCTGCTTCACCTTCTCCAGAGAGCACATTTTATCAAAGAGTATAAAACATTTTATGCTAGCTGTCAAAATATTGATATTTAAACCTTTTAAATAATCTCATATTACTTCTTGTGGGGCAGGATTTGTTGTTAGCCTTTTCTGCTTGGGCCTCTCCCAGGGACTGTCAGTAGTATTCTGGTGTTTCTATTTTTGGCTTTAATGGGAATATATATACAGTAGAAGATATAATGCTGTATGAGCAGCCACTGTAAGGCAGTGTTGAGCAAGTTCTACTGAAAACAGCATTCATATCTCCTTAAAATCTTTCTCTCTCTCTGCAAACTCAGTCTCTGGAGACCTTGGATCATTTTTTCATTACATAACCAGAGAAGCATACACTGTTAAAACTAAAGGAGCCTCAAGTATCCTATTGTATTCTCAACACATGTCTGTTTCAAGCTCCTTTTAAAGCTTTTTTTAAGAGGAGGCTACTGGAGGAACTGTTGACCATCTTTTGAGTTATTGCAGGAACAAACTTTAAGCAAAATCATGTTTTCATAAGGTAACCTTTTTTTTTTTTTTTTAGTAAATTTCAGTGACCTTAAATAAAATGAACTGTACTTCAACAGATAAAAATCAACAGATACATTTTTGTGCATGAACGGCTAACTATGAGAGAAAATGAAATCTATGAAAACTATGAAATCCTCACAAAGCAAAAAAGTTCAACAGTGAAGCAAACAGTGAAACCATGCAACATTTTTATATTTAGCATGGTAAAGTAAATATTCGCTCCTTCGATCGATATTTGAGGACTCATTATAAACATACCAAACAAGTATTATTTATTTATGAGTTACTTTACTTTCTACAGGTTTGAATGCCACCATGGGTGGCATTCTGAGGAATCCTCAAGGGAGTCTCCAGTATCTTCTCACTTTACAGTGTGGAGTGAAAACATACAAATGCAGAAGTTTTGGATTAAAATACTTTTCGTCACTTTAGAAACATCAGGTGTTTACTGCACTCTATCAGGGTGTGTTTTAAAGCCCTGGAGGCTTTTATGACATTTCCTGTTCACTCTTTTCTGCAGTTATTCATCAAATACATAAGCAATGGTTGGCATCGGGGTAAAGAGAAATGACATTGAAATGAGATCTACACCCCTGGTTGGCATTTAAAAAATTCAAATGACAACTAGTAGGCCTACTTTAAATGGAAATACTGCACATACAATCCCTGAATGAAAAACCAGAAGCATAGCATGTCTGTATTTATGTAGCCTATGAATAAATGTTTGACTGTTTGAGTGAACATAGCCCTTTCCTCAAAGACACTGGCCTATTTTGAATGTTATGATTGTTTTCCGAGTCTGATTCAAGTGTTGCTGCTTCTTAAATCTGCTTCGGTTGAACATTTGTCTTGGCAATATTGTGTACAAAAAAATACAACAATTTTGTGGCCAAAACATATAGGAGAAAGAACTACAGATGAGATGATAATAGAGATTTTTTGAGCAAAAAATGCTGGGTTGTTTGTCAAATAAACCCAACCGTTGGTTTAAATTTTTGAACACAAAGGTTGGGTTTGTCCATATTTCACCCAAACATGAAACAACCCAGCATTTTTAGAGTGGTATGATCATGTTCTGCAAGATTTTCTCTTTCAGTACTACCACGACACATGATGCCCTTAAAAAAGACATAAAACAAAATAATTGCAATATTCTCTCTATTGGGCACGGGGATCATTCAGAGTTGAAAAAATCCCACAAGAATGGATTAAAAGCACAGACTGTTACTTATTTAGGATTTCTCTGGCAGATGTACAGATGGCATGGTGATGTTTTGAGTCCTGTGATTTTTATGTGAGATGTGCCCACCAGCTGCACAAAACTCAACGTCAACATGAAATTGCCCATTCCAGATTATTGTCTTGAATTCATCCATTTTTAATAGACCACAAGCATATTACATTAGGTGAAAAGGACACCACAAACGGTGCGTCTCATAACAGTGTTTTAAGAGAGGCTTAAAGAAGCTCCAGAAAATAATTTCACATTAATTATGTATTATTCAGGGTGGTGGTTAGGTATATTGACTTTCACGGTTCTTTTTCATTGATTTTCAAGGTGTTTTTGTGTGTGTTTCAGTTCAGTTCATCTGCAGCAAACCAAATTGTATTTAGGCACCCCCTGTTGTTAACTAATCATTAACTAAACTATCTTTCCTTAAAGGGTTAGTTCACCCCAAAATGAAAATTTCTCTCATTAATCACTCACCCTCATGTCGTTCCACACCCGTAAGGCCTTCATTCATCTTCGGAACACAAATTAAGATATTTTTGATAAAATCCGATGGCTCAGTGAGGCCTGCATTTCCAGCAAGACAATTAACACTTTCAATGCCCAGAAAGCTACTAAAGACATATTTAAAACAGTTCATGTGACTACAGTGGTTCAACCTTCATGTTATGAAGCGACGAGAATACTTTTTGTGCACCAAAAACCAAAAATAAAGACTTTATTCAACAATATCTAGTGATGGGCGATTTCAAAACACTGCTTCGTGAAGCTTTACAAATCTTTTGTTTCGAATCAGTGGTTCGGAGCATGTATCAAACTGCCAAAGTCACGTGATTTCAGTAAACGAGGCTTCATTATGTCTTAAATGTTTCTAAATTTCAAAGTAAGGTATCTGGAAGAATCAGTAACCAAACAGATCTCCCTTTACTACCATAGTAGGAAAAATAAATACTATGGTACTCAGCCGGGGGCAAGTTACTTACATTCTTCCAAATATCTTCCTTTGTGTTCAGCAGAACAAAGAAATTCATACAAGTTTGGAACAACATGAGGGTGAGTAAATGCTGGCAGAATTTTCATTTTTGGGTGAACTATCCCTTTAAGGATTTTAAAAACAAAACACCCAAATGTTTTGTGATATGTAATATGTGATCTATAATGACAGCGTTTTTATGTTTATGTTATGCGTTCCTGACCAAAAGTGCTGCTCGAGGACCCTAGTGTTGCTATGGTTACCGCGATTTCTGTTCGCGAGCGTCTGTTTACTGCATGGTGACAAAATGCGCCCTGACACTAAACTTGTAATCTAACTTTCCTGCTGCTTACGGAAATATAAGGAACTCGGATTGAAACGTATTAATTATTATTCGCACGCTGTTTACGTCGAGAATTGGCCCTCATAAACAAGTTAAATAAAGTTGTTCATTGTATCCATGTGGTATCGATCCCTCTCTGGTGGCGAACTATCGTTCCCGGTTAGATAGAGCTGTATAGTCAATCAGCCCCCATGCCAGAGCACCGCTACACCTGCCGGTATCAACGGATCACAGCAGGGCTATAACTGCACCCAAGTGAGGGAGTACGACAAAATAAAGCGGCAAAGTGTCCACCCACAGTTCCTTCACCAAATCATCTACGGCTTTAGGCATGGACGAGTCTGTTTAACAGCAAGGGAACCGGATAATCAAACTGCGCTCGCTGTGTTTATATACACAGGTAATGGATACACACCACAGACGCGGCTGCCTGCGACTCTAAAAGCCATTACGGAGGAAATAGTTGCGTTTGTTATGGTGTAAAATCCTCATTTAGGTAAGACTGAATCATCATACTGACATACTCTTCCAGTGTGATGTGATTGTTTGGCTGTTGACGGCTTTTATTACGGCATGTCACGTAAGATTTAACAATAGATCCTCCAGCCGGGTGCGTCTTATCTATAAAGGGATCTGTTCTCACGCACGGAAAATGTTGTTTTAATGTTAATTAAGCGTGCACTGGTGTCTTTCATTGTTGTTTCTTATATACTCTACTGGTAGATGGTTAAATGTGCGCACTTTGTAATCAGTCGTGATTTTAAAGATGAATGTGAGAGAAAGTTTACTGCTGTTAAACTACACGCAGTTCAATCACATGCTGAGTATTTCCAGTCTCATCGGAACATTTGGGCTCGCGCTTGAAAATTGCCAGGGAAGATATAAACCTGGGTGGCTGTGGTGGAAAACGTATGGCTGTAATCTGTGAATACAGTCTTCCCTCGGATGTGTGTGCTGAGATTAGGCGGCTAAAAGCAGGTGTGTGCGTCCAGCGTCTTTGTATTTGCCCGTTAGCTTCGGCTCAAGCCCGTCACCCCATCATCCTATTTGCACAAGGGCGGATATAATCCAGCAGCAGCTGCCACCTGCCTGGAGTCACGCCTCCGATCAATGGCAAGCAATGCTTTCATTCTCCTGTCTGTCTGCACATATTATTCTGTCTGCCAGACCGGGCTTTATAGGTTTATTTATTTTATACTTTATTATGTCTTCCATTACGATCTTCCAATCACTTCCATAGACACAATCATTTGATGCTATTTTTATCTCCCCCGACATAAAATCTATATACACTGTAACTAATAATATTAAATGACAAATGCATGCATGCATTTGTATTATTCTGGTCCTCTAATTTCATTGACTGATCTGCGTTCCAATAGTGCGAAAAGAGTGCAACCTGGGACTATTTAAGGTAGGGTAGGCAATTGTTGTTATTAACACTTTTTGTTATACTGGCTGAAACTTATCCTGATAGAAATCAATAATAGAAGTGGTCTAAACATTAAAACGTCTAAATATGTCTAATGTGGAAGTCAAAAAATGTTCATTCAATCATCGGTCCGAATGCAATGATACGGTGTCCTGCCATGTATTTCCGTACCTCCACGCACCTTGCTCACACAGACATCACACGTCATCAGCGCGTTAGGTAAGGGATAATGTACATCCAGCTGGTTGTTATCTTAGAATAAACCCTGACAGGGTGATCAGGACCCCGACGCAAAGTGGAGGGGTCTTGCATCAGCCTGAAGGGTTTTATTCTGGAATAACAACTGGCTGGATGTACATTATTCCGCTTATTACATGGCTACTTGCCACATAAGTAAATAATTAGACACAAAATATTGATCTGAGTCGAAATATTTTATTAGCTCTTTAAACGCAAAGCTTCCACGGAGAGAGCAGTTGCTAGCGCGGCAAGTTCAAACTAGACGGACGTTTAAGGGATACGGTACAGTCGTATCACTTATTAAACAGCATTTTGCCACATAAATAATTATGGGGATAAGAGATGTTGATATGAGATGAAACTGTTTTAAAATCGTACCTGTTTGTTATCTTGTAATCCAACAGTCTACAAAACAGTATAGTCGCAAAATTGCAGCAGCTGCGTTTGTATGAAACGAGAGAGCGAGTCCGCGATACCGGATGACATAATTAATAACTGTACACCAAATATTGATTTGACTGAGTTTTAATATTTTATTACCAAATGCAAAACTTCGATGAAGAAAAAACGTTCCTAGCGAGTGTATAGCGCTTCTGACTTCAGTAACCCGGATGAGCCAGTGTTATCTGATTTAGCGGTTGTTAACATACCGCTGGATGGCGCGATTGACCAAACAGAATCAAGTATTCCACAGAGCCGTGTAATAAATAAGGCTATGCAGTTGTAGACAGTCACCGAGCGCCACAAACAAACATGAGCTGGCTTTTACAGTTCCTCCTGAACCAAAACAACGAGCTTATGCTGCGTTCACGCCATGACGTAAACGTAATTACGAGACGGTAATCTGTGACGTTCTACTCGGATCTGTTCACGTCCACGGACTCGGATTTATACGTTTCTATATCAACACTATCAACTCTGAAATGAATCTGCAGCAGTCAGGCGGTACAAGAGCTCTGTAAGTTGTTTACATTCATTATTATTGTAATGTTATGTGCTTTGAGACGTGAGGTAATTTAGCGCCGTCTCGTGACGCTTTGCAGACTCTGCTGTCTGTGCGTTCATGTGTTTTGAAGGAGGCGTGGCTTTGGCGAGTGCTCTGAAGGGAGGGTGGGATCTCATGCTTTCAAAGCTAGCTTGCTTTTGCAAGCCTCTCCAAAATTGCCTACCCTACCTTTTAACTGTTTATTTCACTCTGATTGTTTGTGTTCACAGCGGTTCAGACCAGAGTACGTGAGCATTGCAGATAGAACAGTAGTACTGTTTGGTTGCTAGTAGGCGTGCATAATTCTATTTACCGAAGTTGTGGTTATAGGCGTCACTACGGCTAAAATATCAGTGTTCATGCTGCTAAAAATGAACATTCTGATTGTTTATTGCGTTAGTACATAATACATTATATCAAATATGTACAAGAGTAAGCGTGGGCTTTATGCCACTGCAGCCAATCACAACTGACTGGGCCGTCTGACCAATCAGAGCAGAGTCGGCTCGCGGAAAGGAGGGGTTTAGAGAGACTGAATGATCAGACGAGTCGAGAAATGAGGTGGTGTGCAATGAGAAAATGTAAGAGTTTTTTGACCTTGGATTCATTTTAACCTATTGTAGGAGACCTCCAAAACAAAATTAGAAACCTTTAAAATAGCATAATAGGGGCACTTTAATTATAGGCTACTACATATTTCTGTATATTCCAGATCCTGGTTTATATTTGTCTCCAATTCTGTCTCCCACTTTTCTTTGATTTTATGCAAATTTGCACCATTAATTTCCAGCAGTTTTATAGATTTGTCCAATTACATTTTCAAATTCATGATTTTTATTATTGTTTGTTTTGGTTTGAATGTTGCTTAAAACATTTGGGTTCACTTTATTTAAGCACACTTGCTATTATCACCTGCAGAGCCAAGGCTAAATTCCTTTTCATTTCAGAACATTACCAGGCTGTTTCAGAAATGATAATTGTCACAACCAGGCAAAAACAACTATTATGGGCTGTTGATTGCACATTGTGACAGGCGGGGCATCAAGCAAGGAGTTTAACACCTTTATTTGTTGACACTGACAGATATATGTTCACACTCTTTTGCATAAAACTATAATTTATTGAGAGCGCTCTATGAAAGGTGTTATGTCAGGTAACCAAACATGTTCTTAATTTGGTGACATGTAAATGAACTTAAATATTCTGCCATCATTTACTCTCCTTCACGTCTTTAGAAACCCATTTCTTTCTTTCCTGGAACACAAAAGGAGTTATTTATAGCAGAATGTCCTTCTGCTCTCTTCCATATAATGAAAGTAAACGGTGGCCACAGCTGTTTCTCACATAAAGTTATTGTATGGCTTCAGAAGACTTGATATATAGCATGCAAGTCATATGGACCACTTTTATAACACTTGTATATATGGTGCTTATTTTAAGAACAGCTCCGACATTATGCTGTTCTTTTGCTTTGATATTATAAGGGAAAAAAAGAAAGACTTGCTTTGAAACACCATGAGGGTGAATAAATAAAGACAGAACTTTAAAGTTCCCCAATTATTCTATTTTAAATAATTAGTTCACTTCAAAATTCCTGATAATTTACTCACCCCCATGTCATCCAAGATGTTTATGTCTTTCTTTCTTCAGTTGAAAAGAAATTAAGGTTTTTGAGGAAAACATTCCAGGATTTTTCTCCATATAGTGGACTTCAACAGTGTTCCAAATTGCAGTTTAAATGCAGCTTCAAAGGGCTCTACATGATCCCAGACGAGGAATAAGAGTCTTATCTAGAAAAATAATCAGTCATTTTCTAAAAAAATTAAAATTGTGTGTATATATATATATATATACATATATATAATTTTTTTTTTTTTTTT
>RJVU01042553.1:411319-462882 GCA_003731715.1 Anabarilius grahami
TAGATAAAAACTGAAGACTATATTTTTTGCATTCCAATTCTAATATGCAAAAGCACAACAAAACATTGTTCACTTATTCTGTGGATTTTGCCCGTTTCCTCCATTTGTTACCGCTATTTTTCTGCCACCACTATGCACGCCCAGCTGAAAGTGACGTAACTGTGACGTCTGCTCCAAATTGGTTTATATAATTAAATGATAGGAATATGTACACAGTTTGGGGTAAGTAATTTTTTATTCAGAAAAAACTGTTAGACAAATTTTCTTTAGAATTTTTAACATTGATAATAATAAGAAATGTTTCTTGAGCACCAAATCAACATATTAGAATGATTTCCGAAGGATCATGTGACACTGAAGACTGGATAATGATAATAAAAAATTTAACTTTGCCGTCGCAAGAATAAATGACATTTATGACAAATATATTAAAAAAGAAAGCAGTTATTTAAAATTGTAACAATATTCCAAAATATTACTGTTTTTACAGTATTTTTGATCAAATAAATGCAGCTTTGGTAAGCATAAGACATTTTACATGAACATTTAAAAATCTTAACCCCAAATCTTTGAAAAATAGTATGCATTCAATTTATTTACATACATTCTTTTAAATGGAAAGCAAATGTTTGCATGGGTCTTCTGCTTCTCACATTTATCTAATGTCTCCTCTAGGAGTTTATTATGCAATTTAGTTGTTTCTTAACTTCTTTTCTTCTTCACAGATGTTGCTACAACTCATCCTGATAAGAAATCCATCATTATGTACGTCACCTCCCTGTTCCAAGTGCTGCCCCATGGCGTGAGTAAGGAGGCAATACAAGAGGTGGAGACCCTCCCTCGAGCTACAGTAGCCAAGGAGGAGCACTTCCTCTTTCAAACCCAACAGCGTTACTCCCAGCAGGTCAGAGAAACACACACTCATAGATACACGAGAGTTTAGAACGGTATGTTGTAATCATAATGCATGGAACCATTATCTCTGGCGCCACATACGTCTAATATGAAAGCATTAGACTTCTCTGGTTTCAAAAAGGTTTTTAGACGTTCTCAGGATGTAGAATGCACATCTAGCTTGTCAACACACTTTGCCAGCTGACATTGAATTATGTTTTGCAATTTGTGATCTAATTTTGCTGCTCTGCATTCCAACGTCCTCATTGTCCTTCTCACTGCCATATCCAGCTCATCGCTCCATCACTCAACTCTCCTCTATGTTTCCATCCATCTCTGTGGCTTTTGTTTTGTTTTTTTCAGTCTTTCTTGTCTTCTGTACCTCTCTTAGATCACAGTCAGTGTGGCCCAGAGTCATGTTCGCAGCCCGTCTCCCTCCTATAAGCCTCGATTCAAAAGCTATGCCTTCACTCAAGCTGCCTATGTCAAGACGCCTGAACAGCAGAGGAAGTTTCTCACCACACAGGTTTGTTTCTGTTGAATGCTGGATCCTCCTTGTTGCCAGGCATTGCAGCTGTGTCTACAACCTTCTCTGACTGATAACAGTGGTGTCCAGTTTTGGAGAAAGATTCTTTAAAAGTAACGCATTACAATATTTCATTACTCCCTAAAAAAAGTAACTAATTGCGTTAGTTACTTTTAATGGAAAGTAATGCATTACGTTACTTTTGTGTTACTTTTGCTAATCTTTGCTGGGCTGTTTGTTTGTTTTATGTTTGTTCAATTTAAAGGCCCTTTCACACCAAAAGCTAAATAAATAAGGAAATGCAAATTCATGCCTGTATTAGATGAAAAGCTAATGGAAGCTTGTTTCCGCCACAGAATAAAACAATATAAAAGATAATTGCGACTTTTATCTCACAATTCTGACTTTTTTCCTCACAATTGCGAGTTTACATTTCGCATTTCTGACTTTTTCTCAGCATTGGGAGATACAAAATGCGAGTTATACATTTAGAATTGCTGGACATAAACTCGCAATTGCAAGAAATAAAGAAATAAACTCGCAATTCTGATTTTTTTTTCACGCAATTCTGACTTTATGACTCGCAATTGGGAGTTTATATCACACAATTCTGAGAAAAAAGTAAGACATGTTAGATAAAAAGTCACAATTACCTTTTTTTATTTTTATATAGTTGCTTCCATAACTTAAACTTAAATGAAAAAGTAATTTAAGTTGAAGAACTAAACTAAAACTGCACATAACAAAATTACTAAAACTTAAACTAAAATATGAATAAATACTATAATAGTATATAAATAATACTAAAATAACACTGGTGCAAAACACTAGGGTGGCTGCCAAGGCCGTGCTATGTGGTTGCTAATGTCTTCTGATTGTTGTTTAGTATATCACTATGGTGTTCTGGGTAGTTGCCAGGTGGTTAGTAACCCCATAGATATTTTGGTTACTAAGATATGACTTAAGTCTCTCCTTTACTGTCAGTCTATGAGACCATTTTTTTCGTGGTCCATCATGGTCCAATGTTGTTTAGAAATAGTAATAGCATAACTCTCCTCAACAAGCTGCATGATTTGAGGGTTTTATTGTCCACAGCGCAGATGGTATGAAGTTATGCACCAAATTTGAATACTTATGGTTAGGAATTTGTTTGAATATGAGCAACACCACAAGCACCACTAATAAACCAAGTTCTAAATCATAACTCAGCACCATGAAGCCTCTCACAATCTTCAAATTCAATCTGAAACCACCCTGATATTATCAGTCAGCTAGTGCATTTCACTCAAACACATACAAGGACGGAGGGTATTTCCCAAAGCAGGAAAAGAAAATTAGGAGTCTAACTTTAAAGATCATCCAGCTTTTGAGGATGAAACAGCCAGAAGTACTCTAGGGGCTTTAGCAACAAGTGTGTGTGTGTGTGTGTGTATATCCATGATTAGCCAACCACTCCTACCGCCTCATTGCCAAAACGCTCTTTAGGCAAGTCTTAATTTAAAGACAGAAAACTCGATATCTTATTATTATTTTTAAATCCATACCATCATCTAACCCATTTGTCTCCCGTCTATCTGCCTGCAGTCTCCAGACAAGCCCGATGAACTGCGACCGTCGCCCAGTCCCCTGCCACAGGGGCTAAATGAGCTGGAAAGCTACCAGAGTGCCCTGGAGGAGGTCCTGACCTGGCTGCTCTCTGCGGAGGACGGCTTGCAAGCACAGCCTCCCATCTCTTCTTTTGTCGAAGAAGTCAAAGAGCAGTTTCACACCCATGAGGTAATTCACCAGTTTGTCTTTTGAAGCTTTTGAGGTGAAAGTAGATGAGCGTGTTGATGATTCTGCTGGCCACAGGTGATATTTTTCTCAGTATGTTTTATGTTTCACATTTCAATGTATGTTACTACACTAGAACAATGATTAAGGTTTGATTAGTGTACTCACTAGAATATGTAGCTGGATTTAGGTTGAAATGCCAAAATCAAACGTTAAATTTGAGCTTGTAATTTAATCATTAATGTCCTAACTATATCTTCCATTGAAATTCCCAATCATTTAGTCCACTTAAACACCACCCCTTATTTAAAATCAACTGCAAAAATTGGATGTGCGTCACAATTTGTAAGAAACAACCTGTCACTGCTTTAGTTACATTGCTACTTTAATGTTCTTAATGCTCCCTTTGGATGTCGGAAGGATCAGTTTTAAAGAAATGGGCACATGAACATTAGGGCTGGGACAATATATTGAGAAATGATTCTCGATTGATTTTGATATTTTCCGCATGTATTGCGATTCTCTCTCGAATCGATTCTGAGCTTAGTTTTTTAACAGCAGATGGCTCTGTGTGCTTTAGAAACAGGCATACTCTGCTTCCCTCCAATTCCTTTGCTCACACCACTTGAACCTTCTATAAAATAATCATTCATAAAGTTCGAAAAGGTTGAAGTGAATTACAAGGGTGTTTGCAGTTGGCTGTTTACATTAATCACGTGTCATAAAAGCATTCTGAGGTGCAAATACATTCTCAGACTCAGCTGAACGCACGAGCGCTCTTCTTCGTGAGCATGCGGTTAAAAACTAGCCTAGAGCGCCATCTGCTGTTAAAAACTAAGCTTAGAATCGATTTGCGATGCATTTGGAAAATATAAGAATCGATCCACGAATCAAGATGCATCGATATATTGTCCCAGCCCTAATGAACATCAACACAATGTTGTATCGGTGGGAAACTCTTTGGAGGTTTCCAAATTTCCAAGTGTAAATTAAAGAAATCATAGCAGAAGTTATGGCTGCGCTAGCTATAGTTGGTAGTAAATTGGTACTGGTCAACATTTAAATGTTGACTGTACAATTTAGTTTAGCATTTTACTGTTAAGCATTTTGTGTCATTGACATTGACAACAAATGATCACATAGTAATTTATTGTATAATAATAATAATAATAATTCACTGACTTAATAAATAAATGTAGTTTTGTTGCTGCAGGAGAGGATTTTCAAAAATGACCGGCCTACAAAAAATTGCCTATAAATCTCACACTATGCTACATCATAACCAAATATTGGATTCAATCTTTTTGTCAACTTGTTTTCTTCCAATTAGGACAGGCCTCATTGATCTGAGCTTATATTGGTCAAAAATGACCGCCCATTTAAAATGATTGGGGGAGTCGAAAATCAGAGAAAGTTAGTGTTCAGGTGCGTGTTCATCATGTTCACATTTGCACATGTGGGCTTGCAAAAATAAAGGCCTCGGACCTGTGCATGTGTGGATACATGCATACTCGTGCATCTGCGCACATACACACACACACGTTCATGTACACAAACAAACTATTTTGAGTATTGCAGGCTTTCATTTTCACAGAGGTGAACTTTATCCTCAAATCAGTGAGGCTCGGATCAATGAGGCCTACGATCAATCAGTTTCAAAAATAAACACAAAGCCTGTCTTAACTGAAATAATTCTGAAGGAAAACAAGTTGACAAAAAGACTGAATCCAATAAGTGATTTATAAGCTTTTTTTTTTATTTTTTTTTTTAGTAGGCCTGTCATGTTTGACCAGGTACACCACAAGTGTTACTTTGTGCCATTTTGTAATAAATAAAACTAAAATAAATCCATTTCAAAACAAATTTCCTGGCTACAACATTAAAGCACACTAGTGTGATAAACAGTGCATTTTTAAAAAAATATATTTTATGTAAAATTGATAAAATTATCCACAAATAACGCTGAGGTACATAAGCTCAGATAAATAAGGCTATGGTCGATCAGTTCCAAAAATAAATACAAAACCTGTCCTAATTAAAAGAAAACAAGCTGACTCAAATTCAAAAGATTGAATATTTGGTGATAAGGTAGCATAACAAGAGATTTATAAGCGATTTTTTGCCGGCCGGTCATTTTTGACTAGGAACACCACAAGTGTTATAGGGTTTTCAACACAGCACAAGGGTTAAAAAAAAGGTTCCATCATTATTGGTAGGTGAAAAAGAGAGAAAGAACCATAAAACTGGCACTTTTCTTCAAAAGTGGCACAAAAATAACTTGAATCCACAATGATGGTGTCAAAGCATATAAGTAGGACCTTTTCAGAAGAACAAGTGTACAGCCATTATGTTAATCTACTAGTTCAGAGCAAACATTTGGAGGACTACACCCTAAAAAAGACAATGTTGTCACGCTCCTATGTCTTTTTAGCATCAGCAGACTATAGCGATTGCCTCTAAGTGAAGATGTTCTAAAGCTAGCTGTATTTGATGTGATTTCATAAGCTTTAGCTACCATTTGGCAGCTTTGGATTCCTACATGAGCTCAGAGTCTTATGATACAACCTTTGCTCAAGATTGAAGGGCATGCAGAGAAATATAAGTCCAGACTATCTATTTACAGCTCTTATTGAGGCATTAGTTGATTAAATAAGTGTCTTTAAAAGACATTAAACATTAGTTTTGTCTAACTTTAAAAATAAACAGTGTTGGGTAAGTTACTCTAAAAACTTAATTACTAGCTACTAATTACATCTTCTACAGTGTAATTAGATTACTGTACTAATTACTCTCTCTTAAAAGTATTGCATTACTTATTACTAATTACTTTCAATCCCATATCAATCTTGACTAGTTGAGCAAGACAAGGACAGACATGTTCTTTGAATTCTTTCGAATAAATAATATAAAATTGTACAAATTATTCTTGAGCTGAGTAGAGAGAACATACATTTTAACATTAGACGTTAAATTTTGATGTTAAATCCACAGTTTTTAATATAGAATTGAACTATAGTCTATACAGTATTTAATGCAATTACATCAGAAGTAACTGTAATTAAATTACAGAAAAATAGAGTAGTCCCTTAGTTTACTTTTCATGGAAAAGTAATTAAATTACAGTAATACTTAATGTATTACACCCAACACTGCAAATAAATACTAGTACAATGTTCTTCTTCATGCACTAAAAACTACTCATATCTGCTCGTAAATTTCAAACTTTATTTGTCTATAAATTTAAATCTGTCTGTATTGTCTCAGAAATGCACTTCAGTTGACACTTCCATGGTACGTTTATTCCATATCTGACATCTGGTCAATAAAAGACTGATGTTTTATATTTGTATGAGACGTATATAGGAACGGCTCTAAATTCAGACAGGTGATTAATTTCTTCAAACTAACTTTGAACCCAAGGGGTGAAGGATACTGTCTGAAAGTTTTAGGACTAAGATATATTATCCATGAAGTTGTGGGTTGTTGTTATTATCCAGATCTGCATATGCCCCCTGTGTTTACCGTCTCTGAATAAATTCGATTTCTCGATACATGACAGATGGTACTCATGAGTGTTTCCCCTCAGTTTCATATTCCAACATCTTTTAGAATGGTTGGTCTGGGAGTCAAAGAATCAAACTGTGCCTTGCGTAGGTGTGAATTGAAAAGTTATCTGGGGACATTTAATGACTGAAAGAATGGTATAATACGAGTAAAGGTGTCAAGGATGACAGCAGATGCAGAGGGTTTTAGATGACAGTGCAAAGAAACAATTAGAAGTTAAAATAATAATTACTTTAACTCCTTACTTTGTCCATCAAAGATGTTCATTGCACTGTACTTCACTGTACCACTGCCCTGTATACATATATGTATATGTGTGTTTGGGTCCAGGGCTACATGGTGGAGTTAACGTCTCATCAGGGCAGCGTGGGCCGGGTTCTAAAAGCAGGAAGTGTGTTGTTGTCTGGAGGGCAGCTGACTGATGATGAAGAGAGGGAGGTGCGGGAACAGATGAATCTGCTCAACTCTCGCTGGGAACATCTGCGTGTATCCAGTATGGAGCGACAGAGCAGGTCACATGGTCACATGTTTGCATGATAAGCCTTTATTTAGCCAGAAATATTAACAAAGACCAAAACCTATGCTATTTACAAATCCTTATATAACTGAGGTTTTGGAACATTTCTAGGCTTCATGAAGTTTTGATGGACCTGCAGCACCAGCAGCTGAAGCAGCTCTCTGACTGGCTGGACACGACCGAAACTCGGATTAAAAGAATGGGCGCACAGCCTTTAGGACCTGAACTTGATGACATAAAGCGTCAAATTGAAGAGCAAAAAGTATGTCCTGGAATTTATTTGTGGTTAGTTTTAAAATTTTTAATGTTGTTTATATGTCTGTGTGGTGTTTTTAATATGCTTTGACACAAACCATGTGCAAATTCATAAGTTAACACCATTGCTAAGCACAAATGTGTACATTTAGCAATATAGCGGGTGAATTATGCATATGATGTATATTACGATGTTATGATGAAGTATATGCCTTTTTCCACTGACTTTTTAAGTTGTTCAAAGCATTTCTAATGATACTGATTTTTAGAAGGCAGACTGAGATGGCGAACGGGAACATGGTTTGTGTAACATTAGCAACACAATATTAGCTATTTGATAACGTAGTCAAGCAAAAGGCTAATCATATTAATTACTGTTATGTGTCCAACTTTGTAAAGAGTGATACATAAAACGCATTACCATTCTGATACATCGACTTTGTAGATGACCGTGTATAATTCGACTTCTTCTGAATCAGTTTCTGGTTCAAACATATATGGCTGAATTAAACCAGTATTTCCACTTGGCATTGTGCGGAGTTTACTACAGTAAAGTTGACAGAGTGGATCAGGTATTCTGTGAATGTGTGATTGAGGGGAGGTGGGGTTAATTTGCATATTTATGCACCTGCATATACTAAATGAAGCAAGGTTATAAAGTTAAGCTATTTTAAGGCATGAAGACATTTAGGAAAAATCAGGAAAAAGGAAAACAATTTGAAATATGTTATTTTGTTGATTAAAGATGAGTTTTAAGTGATAAAATTATTGACTACAGGGGGACTTAAAAAACAAAACAAAAGGTAAAGACATAATTGTCCCTGCAGCTCTTACAGGAAGATCTGGAGCTGGAGCAAGTGAGAGTAAACTCTCTGACTCATATGGTGGTGGTAGTAGATGAGAACAGTGGTGGTGGTGCCACCGCAGCCTTGGAGGAAAAACTGCAGGTAAATGTTATATTTTGCATGCACAACTTGATTTCCTCAGTCTTCGGATCAATATATTATATCAAACTATTAAAAACCAAACACTTTCTTTAAAGGGTTAGGTCACCCAAAAATGAAATTTCTGTCATTAAATACTCATGTCATTCCAAACCCGTAAGACCTTCATTCATCTTCGTCAGTATGCCGACTCAGTATTGGCCAACGCTGTTCACGTGAGGAGCATGACGCATGCGTGTGAGGCTGACGCAGGAGCCGGCCAATACTGAGTCAGCGTTCTGATGTAGAACCCGGAAGCGCTGCACTGTCTATGCAACATAAACAGCGTAGGAGACTGGCAGGGAAGAGACAAAATTGTTGAATGAAGTCGTTATTTTGGTTTTGTTTTTGTGCACAAAAAGTATTCTCGTCGCTTCATGACGTTAAGGTTGAACCACTGAAGTCATGTTGACTATTTTGACAGTGTCTTTACTACTTCTCTGGACCTTGAATGTATGTGGTAATTACGTTACTTTCTATGAGGGATAAAAAAGTTCTCGGATTTCATCAAAAATATCTTAATTTGTGCTCCGAAGATGAACAAAGGTCTTACGGATTTGGAACAACATGAGGGTGAGTAATTAATGACAGAAATTTTGGGGTGAACTAACCCTTTAACTAACTGTAGCCCTAAAGTCTGACTGGTTGATTGGATTAAATACCTGTGGTATAATATTTTATTTACTTTGATCAGTCTTCCATAACACCCCTATGTTACATACACAGAATCTTGGGGAACGCTGGGCAGCGATCTGTAAATGGACTGAAGAGCGTTGGATCCTCCTTCAAAAGATCCTGCTTTGCTGGCAACATTTCTCTGAGGAGCAGGTACTGAATCCTTCTAGAGCGTGCTGGAAAAGCTTTTACAACGCATTTAGCAGCTCTGAAAATGCCTTTTGAATCCTGCCTGTTAAATGACTATAATGAGAGCATGTCTGGGGAAACATAAAGGCTTTGAAGACCTCTTTTCTCAAGAGAATCAGTATGATAACATCACCAGTGCTCAAAAGAAACAAGAAAAGCAGCAGTGCAGAACACGTCTCACAATCTCCCTTTAATCCGCTGTCATTGTTTTATAGCTGCTGTTTGATTCTTGGCTGACTCAAAAGGAGGAGTTAGTTCAGTCTATCCAAAGAAGTGGCACAAATGACCCAAATGAAGTAGCCGCCAACCTAAGGAAGCTCGCTGTAAGTGGCCACACATAATCCAAACTCACTGAAACATTAAAGTCAAGCCTACTTTGCTTGATTTTATCCATCAGGACTTGATGGTTAATAATGCATTTTTATTTTTTCATCATTGAATATGCTGCATGACATGTAAAACATCACTTTACAAAAGTAAAATAGGTTTTGAGTGCCATGTCATGTTGAAATCCTTTTTAATGGGTTTGAAATCAGGCCTTTTTAATAATGCAACACAATTTCCAGCTAGCATTAAATTGTGGAAGCTTGTTTCTGACATGAAATAAAACATAAAAAAGGTAATTGCGACTTTTTATCTCACAATTCTGACTTTTTTTTTCACGCAATTGCGATATGAAGTCAGAATTGCGAGATATAAAGTCAGAATTGCGAGATATAAAGTCAGAATTGCGAGATATAAAGTCAGAATTGCGAGATATAAAGTCAGAATTGCGAGATATAAAGTCAGATTTGCGTTTATATCTTGCAATTCTGACTTTGTAAGATGCAATTAACTCGCAATATAACTTGCAATTGTGAGTTTATATCTCGGAATTCTGAGAAAAAAGTCAATTGTGTGATATAAAGTCAGAATTGCGTGATAACTCGCAATTGCGAGAAAAAATATTAAATTCTGACTTTATAATTTGCAACTGCGAGTTTAAACCTCACAATTCTGAGTAAGTGCATTTTATAACTTAACAATTGATGGCTGAATTTTGTTCCTTAGATTTTAAAAGCAGACCTGGAGTTGAAGAGGCAAACCATGGATAAGCTTTGCTCCCTCGTTCAAGATCTGCTGACCAACATTAAGAGCAAAGAGGCAGCTGGGAAACTAGAGGCAAAGCTAGAGAGGTTTGCTCAGCGCTGGGACAAATTGGTACAGTCTCTTCAGCTCACCAGCACCAAGGTGGTTATGCTAATGTCATTCCATTTTCTGTGTCTCATCTTTTCCGCAATACTGTTCCATCTATTTTTATTTCACTCAAAATTTGATATGGCTTCCTGCATTGCCCTGCCATCACTCAGAATAAATAAACCGCTCTCACTGTATCTCACCCTCTCTCTTTCATGTGCACTCAAGAATCGGATACACTTCTATACACTTACACATGCATGTCTTACAACTTTTGTCCCTCTTAGTTTTCAACTATTGTCACCACATCCCAGTCGGAGCTCACGCACACAACCATGGCAACTGTCACCAAGGTGACCACGAACCAGAAAAAGATGGTGAAGCATACTAAGGAGGGCATGTCTACCCCTCCACCTCAGAAGAAGCGACAGATTGTCGTTGATTCAGAACTTAGGAAAAGGTGAGCTTATGGTTTCATTACAGGTCACTAAATATGAAGGACCCAATTGTGTCAACAGAAATAGGAGACTTTGTGGGGTTTTTTCTTAATCAAGCTTTTTCATCTTGATTATCACTAATCGGCGGTTTATGCTTAAAAGACACCATGACAAGCACACTTTTATCCTGTGCTGATGGATTTCCTATTGAAACAAAGTTGAGGTGGAACATATTGAAGGGCTTGTCCATTTAAAAAAAAATAGCCAATAGGATTTAATTACATCAGAACTATGTGCATGATTTCCTTCCTACATGCTATCTGCCAGTAAGAATTAGGGGAAGGGACATTTGAGACATTTTGGATATTAAAGGGGACCTATTATGCAAAATCCACTTTTATAAGGTGTTTGAACACAGATGTTTGTCCACAGTGTGTGTAAACAACCAGCCTATAATGGTAAAAATCCACTCACTCCTTTTTATGTAATCCCCATAAATCATAAACAGTCTCTCCAAATGAGCGGTTCCAGATTTCCCCCTACTCTTACATAAGAAGCCCCGCCCATGACTGGTGACGATCTGCCCTATTAGCATAGATACTGCCCTGAGAGAGCCACAGTGGCAGCAGCCCGCCGTTTCGGTTTCCTTGCTGTCGCAGCTGGAGATATACAATGTCTGTGTCAAAAAAATGTTACAAATGTTCTGTTATCGGATGTACCAACAAACATAAGAATCTCCATAGACTCTCGAAATCTTAGCCTCTGAGGAGACCATGGTTGAATTTCATTTATGAAGGAAATGTGCTGAAGAAAGTCAGTAAAGTGTTTATATATTTACACAAATCATTTTACGCTGGACTGCTTCACAAACGAGGGTCAGTTCAATGCTGGATTTGCACAAAAGATTAACATGACTGTACATGCTTGTTAATGAGTTGAATCAACTTAAAGGGTTAGTTCACCCAAAAATGGAAATTATGTCATTAATGACTCACCCTCATGTCGTTCCAAACCCGTAAGAGCTCCTTTCATCTTCGGAACACAGTTTAAGATATTTTAGATTTAGTCCGAGAGGTTTCTGTCCCTCCATTGAAAGTGTTTGTACGGTAGACTGTCCATGTCCAGAAAGGTACTAAAAACATCATCAAAGTAGTCCAGGTGACATCAGTGGGTTAGTTAGAAGTTTTTGAAGCATCGAAAATACATTTTGGTCCAAAAATAACAAAAACTACAACTTTATTCAGCATTGTCTTCTCTTCCGGGTCTGTTGTTCATCGGGGTTCACGACTCCGCAGTGACGCTGCTGACGTAAGATGCTGCTGACGTGTTATCTGGTGCGCCAGAGCTTCGTTTACAGTCTGAGGGAGACGCACGCTGTATTCAAGCTATTCTACATTGTTTGTATTTTGGTATTGCTATATTTTTTAAAATGGTGCATGTCGCGGATGTCCTAATCGCCAAAAACAACGATGTAAAAGTGCTTTACCAATGCCGACAGATCAAAGGATTCAATGGAATCAGTTCAATGGAATCAGTTCAATGGAATCAATTCAATGGAATCAATTCAATGGAAAGGATTCCGGAAGAGAAGACGATGCTGAATAAAGTCGTAGTTTTTGTTATTTTTGGACCAAAATGTATTTTCGATGCTTCAGAAACTTCTAACTAACCCACTGATGTCACATGGACTACTTTGATGATGTTTTTATTACCTTTCTGGACATGGACAGTGCACCGTACAAACACTTTCAATGGAGGGACAGAAAGCTCTCGGACTAAATCTAAAATATCTTAAACTGTGTTCCGAAGATGAACGAAGGTCTTACGGGTGTGGAACGACATGAGGGTGAGTCATTAATGACATCATTTTCATTTTTGGGTGAACTAACCCTTTAACTCCACAACAATTTATGTCTAGCTATTGACAATTTCTGACATTTTGACTGCGTGAGATTCTCCAGTTTTGTTGTTGTTGAATATCTTTAGCGTAAGCTATTAAAGCTCTGCCCTCTTCTTGATAGGGGGCCGGGAGCGGCAGCTCATTTGCATTTAAAGGACACAAAAATGGCGTGTTTTTGCTCACACCCAAATAGGGACAAATTTGACAAGCTATAATAAATGATCTGTGGGGTATTTTGAGCTGAAACTTCACAGACACATTCAGGGCATACCAGAGACTTATTACATTACTCATATTATATTACTTATATTATGTTGTGAAAAGGGGCATATTAGGTCCCCTATTAAATCTGCTAAAAGTGAATTTTGTCAACTTTTAGCAGTACACAACTATGGTGACGGGAAAGGGACATGTTCGGTTCACTTAGTTTTGTCGTGGCCACGACATATAAACTCGTGGGAACGTTATAATATGTCTTGGCCACAAGATAATTTTGTCGAGGTAACGACATCCTTATGTCGTGGCCACGTGATGTGAAGTCGTGGCCTCGAGATTATATGTTGAGGGAACAACATATTTTCTCGTGGCCACGACTTCATTATGTTGAGGGAATGATAGGCCTATCTATTTCTCATGGCCACGAGTTAAATGTGTAAACAACCTGCGCAACCGTAGCAACCTGGAATTATCAGAAATGGATACGATTATAATAATATTTATTTTTCATTAAGAAAAAGCACGGAATTAAGAAATTATTAACATATATTGCATATTACTGTACATTACTACTGTATTACGTGCGATGTTGCCTATACAGCATTCAAATGAAGTTCATCAAGAATAGGCTATGCCTTGTTGTACATTTTTAAACCCGTCCAAGTCTTTTAAATCCATTCACTGATCGTTTATTTTTTTATATATTTTTTTATTATTATTACAGTATTAGTTACATTTAGCTATTCATTGTAAATATGCCTATATTTGCTTTATTTTTCCCTTCATTTTACCATAACTTTTTATCTAATTAACATCCTGGTACCTCATGTTACTTAAAGTTTGTATTTTCTACTGTAAATGCTCGAACATACCAATAAAGTTTTGACTTTATGACTCTATTCCCTCGTGCCCGTGACAGCATTCGAATGAAGTTCAAAAAAATGTGTTAGGTTATAGCCTATTAATAGTAGCCTTTGTTAAAATATTTTTGTTTATTATTTGTTTATAGCCTATATAAAAGCTTTGATTTGATTTTATTTCTATTCGAACAGGAATTTTACAGGAAGTTAATTTATGGGAATTTAACATATTAGGCTATATATTTCATTTTATTTAGGTTTAATAGGCATAATAACAATAATAACAAACTTCATTCGAATGCTGTCAATAGGCAACATCGCGAGCAATAGGCTATAAAAGGTTAATATAACCGTCCATTCCTTAATTTCGCTCTTATTTCCTCATTCTTAATTAACCTATTTTCATTATCTAAATAAGATAATGAAAATAGGTTTTTTTATGAAATCTCTCATGAAAATCAAGTGAAATTTAGCTTGTTTTTAAATTTTTTAATTCTCAAGGGAATCAATGTTGTGTAAGGTTGCAGTAAAGGCTTTTTCATCTAAATAAGCACTTTTACAGCCTGTATGAGTTTAACTGCACGTGAATTTAGAAATGATGCTGAAACACAAAGCCTGCAGTGAGAGAAAAATGCTAATCAATGCTAATCAATGCCAACAACATTCAAATGACTAACAAACAAACAAGAATAACTAATTTGTTTTGCTGTTCTCTCATCAATTTCCCTGCAGATTTGATGTGGACTTCACTGAAATTCATAGTTTTATGACTCGGTCAGAGGCTGTTTTGCAAAATCCAGAGTTCTCAGTTTCCCGTAAGGAGGGCAGTGTGGCAGACCTCTATGAGAAAGTGCTGGTAGGTAATATTGACATGTTCTGTAGTGATTCAAGATATTAGACTGCAAAGTGTATTATAGTACATTAGAATTGTTTTGAACTTCAAAATAATTTTGAGTGTAAGCTAAGTTTTTTTCCTTTTAGAATAATAATAATAATAATAATTGAATTTAATGTAACTCTTAAAATATATAAGTATATTCAAATTATGTAAATTAAATGTGTTGAATTGGTGTTTACTGTGTGATTCTTTCTGCCGTTTTTGAGGCAATTGACAGGGAAAAGCCAGAAAAGTTCAGGAAGTTGCAAGAAGCCACTCGTTCAGCCCAGGCTTTGGTGGATCAACTCACTAGCGGTAAAAGGGATTATTTTCATATGCACATTAATTTCAGTTCGATTTCCTTGTATAATTCAAAACTTGCCCTTGTTTTCCTGTAAAAAAAAAAAACACACAAATATCTCCCATCTTATTTGGAAAGCAATAATCTGCATTTTGCTGCTAATTAAAGTGATAAGATCCAGCATAATGTCAGCTTTATAAATAATAGATAGAGATGTACATCGATGGGACATTTCTTAGCTATTTTGAAAGTCTAAAGCCTTTGGCAGCTTAATTGCCTCAGCAAATGCTGTTTCAATATGCATGAGTCTCATTTATCCTAATGGATCTTTCTCTAAAGATGGTCAGAATTCCGAGGACATCGAGCAAGCGGCTCAGCAGTTACGTGCTCGATGGGTTGATTTCTGCGCTCTCCTAGCCGAAAGGCTGGCGTGGTTGGCCTACCAGACCAAAGTCCTGGCTTTCTACAGTCTCTTCCAGCAACTTGAGCAGGCTGTGGTGACCGCTGAGAACTGGCTCAAGGTCCAATCGCCGCCAGCGTGTGAGCCAGAGCCTCTGAGGATTCAGCTTGAGCGTTGCAGGGTAACCACCAGTGTCTATACTTGTGCATGGGGTCTTGTTCCTCTGTAGATTTGTCTTTCAATGTGTGTCTGTTCTGTGTCCATATACAGGGCACAGTCTGTCTTTTCCTGTGTCTGGCCAGGTAATGCACTTTACCCGCTGCATGTGTTCATCTGATCTCATGCAAAAATAAAATAAAATAAAAAAATGCAATGATGTAGGGGTGGGTACGGAGCCCCGCACATGACATGCAATAAAAAGAGTAAATCGTGCGCATGATTTACTATTTCGTTCCCTCGATTTGCTAAATCGTGCACAGGATTTACTATTTTGTTCCCTTGATTTACTAAATCGTGCACAAGATTTACTAAATCGTGCACATGATTTACTATTTCGTTCCCTCGATTTAATAAATTGTGCGCACGATTTACTATTTTGTTCCCTCGATTTGCTAAATAGTGCACAGGATTTACTATTTCGTTCCCTCGATTTGCTAAATTGTGCACAGGATTTACTATTTCGTTCCCTCGATTTGCTAAATTGTGCACAGGATTTACAATTATTTGTTCCCTCGATTTACTAAATTGTGCACAAGATTTTCTATTTTGTTCCCTCGATTTGCTAAATTGTGCACAGGATTGACTATTTTGTTCCCTCGATTTACTAAATCGTGCACAGGATTTACTATTTTGTTTCCTCGATTTGCTAAATTGTGCACAGGATTTACTATTTTGTTCCCTTGATTTACTAAATCGTGCACAAGATTTTCTATTTCGTTCCCTCGATTTGCTAAATTGTGCAAAGGATTTGCTATTTTGTTCCCTCGATTTGCTAAATTGTGCACAAGATTTACTATTTTGTTCCCTCGATTTGCTAAATTGTGCACAGGATTTACTATTTTGTTCCCTTGATTTACTAAATCGTGCACAAGATTTACTAAATCGTGCACAAGATTTACTTTTTCGTTCCCTCGATTTGCTAAATTGTGCGCACAATTTTACTGTTTTGTTCCCTCGATTTACTAAATTGTGCGCACGATTTACTATTTCGTTCCCTCGATTTATAAATCATGGGCATGATTTGTAAATCGAGGGAACGAAATAGTAAATCGTGCGCACGATTAAGTAAATCGAGGGAACGAATTAGTAAATCCTGCGCACGATTTAGCCTACTTTTTTTTTTTCCTGCATGTCATGTGCAGGGCTCCGTAGGTGGGTGATATAACCAAAATCGCATATCACGATATGAGTAATTTAAATTATTTTTGCTTTAAATAAGGTTTTTATGATATCAACATTTTTGATACCATTGAAATGTGATAATTCTTGTCACCATTTTCAATACCACAAAAAAACTAATACTAGCCTAAGTTTAAAAAAAAAAAAACTCTCAAGCTTACTGAAGACAAGTAAAAAGTGATAAAGAAAGAAGAAAAAAACTAATTACAAGCATATAGGAAAATAATAGAACAAAGTCACAAGACATAAATGACTGTGTTTATTTGCAAAGACATTGTCACTTTAACACATAAGTATGTCTGTTTAACCGATGAAGCCCAATTATTTGACGAAAAGCACTCAGTTCAGTCCTCACTGCTTTAGGAGCAGCGGCTTTATGTGCGCGAGTCTCTCAGACAGCGCTAAGAAACAGTCTCTGACAGCACACGCATATAGCGAAAGGAGTTGTCTTTCGCTGCTTAATATTTAACGCATGCAAACGATAAGCTTTCATGAAGCATAGCACAGCTACGTGAGCTAATGTTACGTGAGCGTAAAACTCTCTACGGGTTGACAAATTTCTACCGGTATATCGACCACCCCTACAATGATGCATTCATGCAGGACATTTGATTATGCCAGACAAGACAAACAACCTTCAGGGTTTTTTTTTTTTCCTTGATCTTTTGAGATAAAAGTGCTTGACTTACTGCATGTCCTTCCAAAGATTCCCAACATTAGAAACATGTTTGTTTTTTACTTGGTCCCTGAAGTTTAGACATTAACATTAGAGGTGGAAAAAATGTATATGAAAAAGTTAACTTCAATTATCTGTTTTGACAAATAATTAATATATGTCATGCAAACAGTTTATAAGTTAGAATTTTTATTTAAAAAGGCCTACTTTTAAAATTGTATTTAAACATTTTTTTTAAAAAAATTGTACATGAGAAGTTAAATGCTTAGTTGTGGGTTCTGAGTTTTTCTGATGGATCCAATATAGTTGCTGCTTTTTGCATTACATTGTGACAGGTTCTGAAATAATTCTGTCATTTATGTCAAAAGATCAAGGAAAATCAATTTCAATCAACAATCAGTGTGTGAAATGATCATTTTTAAGAGGACTGGCAGACCTGGCTGGCGAATTTTAGCTGCAGTTAGATTTTATGTAATTTAGCTGTGATTATGGTACTTATATAGGATGATTTAATTGAAAAAAGAGTGCATTTCCACTGTCTGATGGCTGTGGACTAATTTCAGTGGTGTCGACGTGGCCTGTTAGATTAATGAATATGATATAACAGGCCGAGAGACAAGTTGTGTGATTAAAAAAGTTGAGTGATCAAAGCTCCGCAGGTTTAAAGTCTCTCTTTTTTCATCTGTTCTTACTTCTTTTATCCACAAGTATATCTGTACCTGACAGCTTTCTATATGAACATCTTTCTTGCTTCTGTCTCTTTACTAGATCCTAGTTTCTGTAATGTGTCTTTCAGAAGAGATATGTCTCCCTAAAGACCTTGAGTGTCTGTGATGATTTGATCATTTGATGTGATTAACCCATTCATTATCTTACTATTCCCCGGCCCAGATTTACTCATTTAATGTCTCTCTCACACACACACACACAGGGTTTCAATATTTCATGTCCACGTATCTGGGGGAAAAAGAAAACTGAGATTCTCATATGGCACCAGGCAGCAATAATATGATTTGTATAAGCTACAACGTTACTATTTTTATTGGATCAATAAAAATACAATTTTTATTAGAGCTATTTTATTGGCAATTGGGATTTTTAAACAGCATATCATAAATAAACTCTATATGTGCTTCATTTAAGGAAAGAAGGTGCGATGAAAGAGTTGTGGAGAGAAAACTCAAAGCAAAAGATGAGATTTTATGAAGTTTTTATTGAGTTTGTGAAGTCTGTAAAAACGTTTGCCTCACAACAAAACAATATTCTCTGCATTTGAATCAGCATAGACACTTTGAAGTTATGAGTAAAGTTATAAGTTCTAAATATTCATGTTTATTCCCACTTCAGATGACGAGGGCGGACAGCAAAAAGATGGGGCCATTTCCTGCTAGTATTTGTGTTATAAGACCTGTGCTTTATTTCATTTCACAGGATGAGATTGCTCGCCTCTCAACTCTACAACCTCAAGTGGACAAGCTGCATGAACAGCTTCAGGAGCTGCGGCAGAAAGAAGAGACACCCGTTCTCTTTGATGCTGACATATCTGCCTTCCAAGAGCACTACCACAAAGTCCTCGAGGACCTGAGGGCCAGGGAACGACAGCTTGTTCTGGGTGAGGGATGTCTAGTGCTATGCTATTTGGGTTAACGTTGAGGGAGTTTGAAAGTGGATCACTCACATACTGTACTATGACAGCATTCATAGGATTCAGACTGCAGTGTGGTCTGGTTTGATCACGTTAGCTTCTGAGCTGGCAGCATTTTCATAAATCTTTCAAATCAACGAGTGTCTCTACCCAATTTATGCTACACAGGCATCTGAAATTTTCATGGCTTTGTTCTAATTTTTACGTACTCTCTGGCTTAAAGGTAAGTTGTGTCTGAGTTTATTTACACAATCCAGAAAGATTCTTAAAACTTAAAAAAAAAAAGTTTTTGTGTGTGTGTGCTGATTGTGTGTGTGTGCTGATTGTGTGGGCAAAATCATCAGAATTATTTATTATAACAGAGCTGAGCGTACTTCACTATGAATAGTAGCTGAAAGTATAATCAAATTATTAATACGAATAGTACGAATTTTTCATGTATTAATCGCTTTTTTATTGCCAATGTGTGAACAGCTTGTAACGAAATTTAAAAAACAAGACCTTCGCCAACTTCATAGGTTGTCTATGAAAGCCTGTGGACTGATTTTTATATGAAGGACACGGCCTTGGGACGTTTTTGCCAGGAAAATCAAAAGGATGCGATGTTAACGCATGCTTTCGAGAACCTTTCTTCCGTTCAATGTAGGGCTGCAACTAACGATTATTTTGATAATCGTTTAGTTGGCCAGTTATTTTTTCGATTAATCAGATAAAAATCCTACTTTTTATTTATTTTTATTTTATTGACAAAAAACACTGTATTGCACATCCTGCCCAAAGCCATTACATTAATGCATTAGTTCGAAGTTTAAAATAAAGAATTCTCATGCTTTGAACAGCTGTGATCTCGTACCTTTCCCGCAGCACCTCACTCTGTTTCCTCCACTATTTTTAGATGCATTTTTGTCCATAAAAATGCATTATTCAGTGCTGTAATTTGACGCGACTGGCGGAAGTCTTCCGTGCACGGTGGGCGGAGCCAACTAATCGATAATGAGAATTGTTGTCAATGATTTTCATTATCTATTATTATCGATTTTATCGAATAGTTGTTGCAGCCCTAGTTCAATGACACATAGTGAATATTTATACAATGTTCAGGATAATGCCGAAAGAGCTATTCTGTACTGTAATGTCAATGTGTCATGCAAAGAAAGGGTTTAATTCAAAACATTCCCATTAGTCACATATAGACTATAGTCTCAAATATACTTTATAGTCAAACCATCATAACAGTAGCCTTTCATTTTAATTACTTCATCTGTCGACATGTTGTAGGTGAATTGCAGAGCTTGTGTGGACCTATACATATGATCGCTACAGTCAGATGCTTTCTTAACTGCAGTTTTGTCACTGCTGCAGTTTTTGTGTGTTTATTTTGTTATTGAGAGGAAAGCGTGCAGCACATATTTACATACTCATCTAAATTTTGCTATCAACAGCGTGGGTGGCATCAGGATGTTCATTAATTGTATATTGTTGCAAAGGTATTTCTAACTTTTTTACTTCTAAGCGAAGAAGAACGAAAAAACTTTGCCGTGATTATATTGTGACCTTGAATCTTATTCAGGGTACGTTTACACGACAACGATATGATTAAAACGGAGATGTTTTTACTTTGAGTTTTCCGCGTACAGACGACACCATTGTCAAAACGATCCCAAACGGTACCCAAAACGCCGTCATCATGTAAATGAACCAAAGCGCATAAGTTTTACGTTGAAAACTGTGTCATGTAAACAGCCCCTCAGTCTCTTGTACGCTATGTGTGTGCAAGTGCGAGCACGAGCAATAAGTTGCTGCAGTTCACTTACCAGTGTCGCTATAAACAAGGGTTTCTGAATTCTTCATTTAGCTTCTTAATAGTAAATTATTTGTGAAAATCAAACATGCAAGAAATGGGGCATTTGTTGGGCTTTGTAAATTATATACATTTGAGTTCTGTTGGAAACTGCAGGACTTTGCTGGCAGATATTGTGTAGGTGACTGTGTTCAGACTTGTTTTGTCATCTTTTCTTTTCTTGTATTAGTCCAGTCTAGTCTTCCACCAGCACGTTATAAGGATGTGATGGCAGCGCTGCTGGCCTGGCTGCAGCAGTGTGAGAATAAACTAGCCATCCCGTCCACAGCAGTGACAGAGTACCCTGTCATGGAGCAGAGGCTCAAAGACATCAAGGTTTGATTTTGATTTATTTTGATTTATTTATTTTTTATTTATAATTTGAGTGTTTTATATTTTCACATAGTGATTAGTGGCACACATCTCTATTAGTGGCACCAAGCAAATAGCAAAAATAATTATTGTTTTCAAACAGGTTTCCTGAACATTTTCAAAAGATTGTCCTGAACGATATTTAAAAAAAGAAGAAGAAATTAATACTTTTATTCAGCAAAAACCTGCAGAATTATGCTGAATGGATTTAAACCACTCCATTCAATGTAAAAATGTATTAAATGGGGCTGAAAGTATGACTTATTTGGTTTCTGAAAGCATTATTAAATCATATAAGATTCCAAGTGTGATCCTGCACATTAAACTGGGATATAAGAAATATCTGATCCTCAAACGGTTACACACTTCAATGTTAACTTTTTAAATTTAGTAGGATCATAGTAAAAACATAAAAGCCATATAACATCATCATAATCATATGTACCATATGTAAATGTTACTTTGGCTTCTAAAAAAACAATGGTGGGAGCCAAAACATATTAAGAAAATAAAAAATTGCATAAAACTACATTGTTTAATTAGCAAAATACCACATACACTAGGTGAATGTGTGCATTTTTTTTATTTGAATAATAATATGATAAAGGATGATATGCAGTTGTGTGTTAATATTATTGGTATTATTTGTTAAACGTTCATTGTGAATGCCTAATAATATTGGTAATATTAATAACACACTAAATGAGTGCCAAAATATTTTGCAGTCAATTCAAGCATCACAGAAGGAGCATCAGGGTGACGTTGATGACCTTAATAAGATGGCCGAGCAGGTGTTCCAGAAAGCACCTCCTGAAATCTGTCAGAAGTACCGGACCGAGCTGGACAATGTGATGGTGCGCTGGAGGCGTGTGTCTGAGCAGCTGGAGGAGAACATCCAGAAGCTGCAGGATCACATGACCAAATTACAGCAGTTCCAGGCACGTGCTGAAACAATATGCTGATGAGGCTTTTCCTCAAATTACACTGGCTCTAGTTTCTCTGTAGCAGACACACTTCACCTACGCCACGCTGGGTGCTTTCCAAGTAGAATGCATTTGAATGCAGGCCACTGGAGATGTTGGCTGTGTCTCAACACCTAGCTGCCTACTCAGAGCTTACTAGGTTTTGAACCACATCTTTCTGAGAAGAGTATTTTGTTTAAAGGTTGCTCTTTTTTAATCTCAGGTGACTATTCTGGGTTCGATAGAAATCAAGCTCAATTGATAGCATTTGTAAATTGTAGTAATTTGTCACTTGTTTTTGTTTTTTTGGAGGTGAGGCGCTTACAGTGGAAGTGAATGAGGCCACTTTTCGGAGGATTTAAAACATAAATAAATGTGAAGCTTGGAATTTTATAAAATACCTCCATTATTTTGTTAATACTTGTGTGCAGTTTGAGCTGTTTGTTTTATAAATGACCTTATTTAAGGTCATGTAAGGGTTTAAGGCATTGTCACGTCAACAACAAAGTTGCAAAAT
Source organism: Anabarilius grahami (assembly GCA_003731715.1). Classification (NCBI taxonomy): domain Eukaryota; kingdom Metazoa; phylum Chordata; class Actinopteri; order Cypriniformes; family Xenocyprididae; genus Anabarilius; species Anabarilius grahami. The sequence goes on from RJVU01042553.1 coordinate 434,273, forward strand.
TGGTTATACTGTAACTTTACACAGAAAAGGTTAATGTGTTTAGTTTTTTTTAAACACATACTGTTTACACCTTGTGTCTCTTGTGACTTTTGAAACTGAGTATTTTAACTTTTACAGATTTACATTATAGATTTCCTTAAGCTCAAACAGTAGAGCATAGCGCTAGCAACACCAAGGTCATGGGTTCAATTCCCAGGCAAAAGAAGACCTTATAAAATGTAAATGTGTACCTTGAATGCAATGTAAGTCGCTTTGGATAAAAGTGTCTGCCCAATGAATAAATGTAAATGTATGCCACAAGTGCTTTCTATTGAGCTTAAAGGGTTAGATCACCCAAAAATGAAATTTGTGTACTCGCCCTCATGTCATTCCAAACCTGTAAGACCTTTGTTCATCTTCGGAACACAAATTAAGATATTTTTGATGAATTCTTCTGTTTTTTTTATCTCCCATAGAAAGCAATGAAATTACCACATTCAAGGTCCAGAAATCATTAAAATAGTCAACGTGACTACAGTGGTTTAAACTTAATGTTATGAAGCGACGAGAATACAAAAATAACGACTTTATTCAACAATTTCCCCTCTACCGTGTCATTCTCTTACTCAGTTTACATTGAAGCCATGTTCTATGTCAGAAAGCCGACTCAGTATTGGCCGGCTCCTGCGTCAGCATCACACGCATGCATCACGGTGCTCACGTGAACAGCGTCGGCCAATACTGAGCCGGCATTTGGACATAAACACGGAAGCGCTGCACTGCGTCAACTGCGTAGGAGAATGACAGAGAAGAAGAGAAGAAATTGTTCAATAAAGTTATTTCTGTTTAGTTTTTTCACACAAAAAGTATTCTCGTCGCTTCATAACATTAAGTTTGAACCACTGTAGTCATGTTGACTATTTTAACGATGTCTTTACTACTTTTCTGGATCTTGAATGTGATAATTTCGTTGCTTTCTATAGGAGATAAAAAATTTTTTTAAAAACTCAGAATTCATCAAAAATATCTTAATTTGTGTTCTGAAGATGAACGAAGGTTTTTCGTGTTTGGAACGACATGAGGGTGAATAATTAATGACAGAAATTTCATTTTTGGATGAATTGACCCTATAATTTGTTTTGAACCCTGAATATACCTTTAATGGAGTTTGTTATATTTAATTAAAGTAGCAACTTCAACTCAGGTGTTTATCCTAAAGTACCTTTAGCAAAAATAAATTTCTATGGGTTGTGTATCATAAAAACGTACCAGAAAATGTAACTGCATATTCTGATAGAGCATCATTTTATCCAATGGTAGAATGACACAAAGACTCTCCAGAAGTGGATGGCAGAGGTGGATGTTTTCCTGAATGAGGAATGGCCAGCTCTAGGAGATGCAGAGGCTTTGGAGAAACAGTTGGAACAGTGCACGGTGAGGACAGTCTTTATTTATTTAGCAATAAAAACTAAGTTTGTGTTCCCAAACTTAGAATGAAACTCCTGATGCCATACTGATCTAGAGCAAGATGTGCTAAAATAAAAACAGTGATCCAAAAAACTTACCATTGTATCACAAACATGGCCCAAAAATTAAAATTCAGAAGAGGGTGCTTTTTATGCAGAGGCAAAGCGAAGCCTAAATGAAAGCATTGGTCTGGAAGAGGAAGAACTGTTTCTCATTAAGATGAAATCTGCAAAAATATGTTGTTGGGAGACCTGCTAATATAGCCGCAGCGGCGGTTGGATAAGCCGTAAAGCCATTGGGACCTGACTCAGTAAAGACCCTACCTTCTTTTTTCACACAGTGGCAGGAAATGATTTTTCACATAAGTCCTGAAAACTGTAGCTTAAACATGAAATTACATTTCTCAAAATGCATTTCAATATTTTTGTGCCCTATGGTAAGTTAGCTGTAATAATGGCTACAGCTTCGCTTCTATCTAGTAGAATTGGGTCGATGCATTGCCATGACCTGGTTTTAGGATGGCCAAGACCATCTATTTCAAACATTCTGTTTTGATTTGCCAGGCTCTTGTGAATGACATCCACACTGTCCAACCAAGTCTGAACGGCATCAATGAGGTGGGACTGGCCTTGAAAAGGGAAGCTGAGGCACCGTTTGCCATCAAAATACAGAAGATGCTTGATGAGCTCAATGCTCAGTGGGAGCTCATTTGCAAACAGGTAATTAACATGCAACATGGGCTTACGGTGCATTATACTAATTAATTACGAAGTGAGGTGCAATTTAGTCCTCTTAAAAAGCCCACGCATACCATTTTCGCACCTAGGCAATATCTATGTGAAACTTTTTGATGTTATTAGAATATTGCCTGCAGTTTCAGGTAGATGTTAAAACAAAAATGAACTGTGTTGTTGTTGGTCCTCAGGCTTATGCAAAAAAATCAGCCCTGAAAGGAGGGCTGGACATGACGGTGAGTTTGAGGAAGGAGATGCAGGAAATGCAGGAGTGGATCACTCAGGCCGAGGAAGAGTACCTGGAACGAGACTTCCAGTACAAAACACCTGAGGAGCTTCATAAAGCTGTGGAGGAGCTGAAGGTTTGTTCTTCAGTAGAAAATTTTGTTGCTCAGAAAAATTAATAGAGTAGTCTCTCTTGTCAGTGATGTCTTACATATAACAATCTGGATAAAGTAAAAGTTTTATGTATATATATATATCATAAATTTTAAATATTACATTTTTGGTCAATTAAATTCATTGAAACATTTTGCTAAATTTATGGTGGGAGAGTATTTAAATGAATCATGCGAGGTGGTTTACTAAGGTTTAAGCTAGTCAATTTACTGTTATTTGCACCATTATTTACTGCCCCCCCAAAAAAATCATGTCTAAGACCAGACACTAATTTGCGCTGTTCTTGGTAGATTGCATTGGTCATTATGGAAATGATCAGGCTGCGTTCAGTAATTTGCGCATCTTCAGTAGATCACACGCATAACCTTCCACTCCCATAGGCGCTTTTTTGGATTTGCGTTCTCACGATAATTTGCCCTGTTTAGTAAATCTGGCCTACAATTTCTACAAAGAACTGAATATGAGTCGAATAAATTGTCAAAATTTTGACATTTTTAATTGTTGGATACTGTAGGGCCATTGAGGTGGACCAAGCCAAAATCAACATTTTAAGGGGAAGACAGACATTGTTTTTCTACTTTTCATGCTGTGTTAATTTTATGTTCGATAATAGCTTATCTAACACATCTAATCTAACTAGAGATTTCTTTTAAGAACAGTCAAGGGACACCAATTTGAACCCCATTCATTGAAAATGGCAAGACACCAAAGTTTAAAGAAAAGAAAAACAAAAAAATTTTTCTGAGGAAAAGAGTGTCAGTGAAGCTCCCCAGACAGTTTTCATGATAGCAGACGACTGACACCTAGCCAACTGAGATATGTTCATTTCCTAACAGGTGCCGTCTCTGCTTTTCACCTCTTTCTGATCCTGTTGCTTTGTGCTTTTTCTGAAGTAAATGGGGCAAATTTTTGCTTAAGTTTCCAAGTTCAACAGTGAACAGCAGGGATCTTTCTGTCTTGTATTGTCTCTGCTCCAGTGCCAAGCTTAGCTTAACAACAAACAGAGGCTTAAGAGAATGCTGATGTTCACTAACCTAGGTGGAAACATCCGAATGCTCTCATAATCTCCTCTCCTCTCTCCCACTCAGCGGGCTCAAGAGGAAGTCCATCAAAAGGAAACAAAGGTGAAGCTACTGACGGATAAAGTCACCAATTTCATTTCAAAGGCTCCTCCCGTGGCCCATGATGCCCTGAAGGCAGAATTGGATGTTTTGACTTCTAACTACCAGCGACTGTGCAGCCGACTCGATGGAAAATGCAAGACTTTAGAGGTGAGCTTGATATTGTGCCAGTGATGGGCTTGCGCTCAGGAGTCGGATAGTGTCTAGTTCATTGACATTTATTCATTTGGCAGACACTTTCATCCAAAGCAACTTAAAGTCCTTTTAAGGTTTACATTTTATCAGTGTGTGTGCGCGTTCCCTGGGAATCAATCCCGTAACTTTGATGTTACTTGCACTAGGCTCTTTCAGTTCAAACCACTAACGTGGTTCTTCTGACCTTCTATCAAATTCTCGGGACACTGGCCTAATGTGAAATGTTTGATTAACCACACACATCTGTCCATTTCTCTTGGCTGTTGTAGGAGGTGTGGGCATGCTGGTGTGAGCTGCTATCTTATTTGGATTTGGAGAATGCCTGGATGGACCTACTGGAGAAGAAACTTGATGAAACAGAAAGCCTTCAAGGAGGTGTAGAGGAAATAGAAGAAGCTTTGACTGTGAGTGTTTAAAATCTTTAAGATGAACTTCAGAGATAAAATGAGACTGTTTACTAAAACAGGTAGCATTTTGAAAGCCAGGTTACTATATTAAAGGAATATCGTTTTTGATCTGGTCCTAACCAGTGTTGTGGAAAGTTACTTTTAAAAGTAATCCATTACAATATTGCGTTACTCCCTAAAAGTTAACTAATTGTGTTACTTAGTTACTTTTTATGAAAAGTAATGCTTTACATTACTTTCGCGTAACTTTTTGTCACCTGGGCTGGGCTTGTTCCGTTTTTGGCGCAGCTCAAACAAACCTTTCAGCTGTGCTGCCATTCTGGATTAAAGAATAATAGGATACAGGAGAAGGAAGTTCAACACTCTAATTTCTAAATCTAATCTAAAGTAATTTTTGCTTATTAGTATGGTTGAATTAGATCACTGAAGGTCAGCAGCAAAGACATTGGTTAATAAAGTGAAATTAAATGCATATATTTGTATATAAAGTATATTTGCGTAGTTTAATGTAGTTAATTACAGGTGTGCATAAAATTCTGAGATTGCATTTCACTGTTTTTATTAAATTTGAGGAGTACTGAATACTGTTTTTGTGCAATTGAGATGAGTAAATGTATGTTCACATTTAGTCTAGAACTACAATAACCATCATGTTTAGTACACAACACCTCTGGGACAGGAGAGCTGTCAGTCAATAAATGTGAAAAAGTAACTTGCATTATTTATTTGAAAAAGTAGCTTAGATATTTTGTTGTAAATTAAAAAGTAATGCGTTACTTTACTAGTTACTTGAAAAAGTAATCTGATTACGTAACTCAAGTTACTTGTAATGAGTTACCCCCAACACTGGTCCTCACATGAGAATATCATATGGCTTCAGAAACTTGGAATATTGTGCATGAGTCATATGGCCTTTGTCCGTTTTATTGCTTGACAGCCTGTGGTCACTGTGAACCATTGTTGTTAAAAGAGCTGCGAAAATAAATTTCCTTTTGTGTCACACTGTTAAAATAGGAGTGTATAGGTTTAGAATGACATGAGGGTGAGTAAATGATGACACAATTTTCATTTTGGGTTAGAGTTTGGCTTGGAAAGGTCACTCTGTCTCAGAGGAAAATTGTGTTGTTAAGAGGTTGTTCTTTTATTTTGTAGGAGACTGACTTAAATGCCATTCTCATTGGAGGTTCCACTTTGTGAGCAGTGCGTTTCCCAAATTGGGGGAACTGCAGGGGGTTTGTGAGTTGATGAAGAAATAATAATTAATTAAATTTACTGGAAAATTTAAATAAATAAATGGGACTGCACAATTTATCAAAATAAAACTGAAATCACTATATAGTTTGTATTTAGATTTAAACATAGAGATAGTTTTCATATTAGATGAAATGTCAAACCGCAGTTCAAATCGCAATCATAATGGCCTTTATGACAAAATAAACACAATTTATTTTAATAAAGTTAATATAAATAAATTAGGCTACACAATAAATTGAAATAAACCTGAAATCACAGTATAGTTTCTGTTTAATTTTACATATAGAGATATTGTTTTCATATGAGAAAATGTCAAATCACAGTTCAAATTGCAATCGCAATATATGACAAAATAAATGCAATATAGTTTTTTGGTCAACATGTGCAGCCCTATATATAGATAATTTTAAAATAAAAATCCCTCTGGGTTTGTAAAAGGGACTGCAGGGGTTTTGTGAGTTGATGAAAAGCTAATAATTAAATCAAATGGAAAATTGTGAAATTACGACAGTTTATATATTGTTTTAGATATATAGATATTGTTTTCATATGAGATTAAAATGCCTTATCACAGTTCAAATAGCAGTCACACTATATGACAAAATAAACAATATAATTTTTTGGCCAAGTTGTGCAGCACTGTATATGAATAATTTTAAAATTAAAATAAAACACATAAAAAAAAAAGAATTAAATATTTTATCTTTATCTTACTTAAATGTCATATGACCATTAACAGACATCAGATAATATGTGAACATGCAAATGTTTGTTAAATTATTAAAATATTAACTTAAATTCTCAGGGGTTACTTCAGCTAAATATTTTACATCTGAGGGTTTGACTAACAAAAATGTTTAGGGACCCCTGCTGTAGACAAGGGTCTTTTACTCAGGAGACTCAGAAACAAAATGGAGAAGTAGGAGACTTTAGCAAAACATTTAGTGATTTTGCACATGCTTCTAAATAAAATAGTTTGAAAAATGAGGAATGCTACCAGAACAGACTCCATTTGCTGCCTAGGAGAATATTCTAGATATTAAATAGATCTCATTTGTGATTTTTCTTTCCTAAGAGCTAATACATGCACTGATTATGACAAAATAGTCATACCAAAAATTTAATCTTGCAGCATCACCATGGCAAGCACCTTTTATTGAGTTTCATGTTGAAAACGAAATCTAAATCATTGGTATTAAAGTGGTTTCTCATTCCCTACAGTTCTTAGACACAATGATTAGAGAGCATCCTGAATATAACCGCAACCAGATCCGTGAATTAGCCCAGACCCTTATGGATGGCAGAGTCCTCGATGAGCTCATACACAAAAAAGTGGAGGACTACAACACACGCTGGGATGAACTAATGCAAAGGGTAGGAACTTAAAATGATTCAGTTGTATTGTTGCAGCTGAAAACGTAAATGTATTCTTTGGATTTTCTCATACCTTGATTCACTTCCGCTTTCTGATGTCAATAACAGGCTTTACAAAGGCGACAGCAGCTGGAGAAGAGCCTGCAGTGGGCCCAGGAGAACGACAAAACCCTACGCCTTATTCAGGACTCTCTGAACACCACTGACCGACATTTGACTGCTTACATAGCAGATGGCATAGATGCTGCACAGATACCTCAGGAGGCACAGGTATTCATATTGTCTCACATATGGGACAAATAAACATCTATCTATCTATCTATCTATCTATCTATCTATCTATCTATCTATCTATCATCTATCTATCATCTATCTATCATCTATCTATCTATCTATCTCTAATGTGGTTAAAAAAGTAAAGATATCAATTATCTAATTTAACAGAAAATACAGGCTGAGTTGAATGGTCATGAGGTGACTCTTGATGACATGAAGAAAAAGGCTGTTGAGGTTGACGCATCAGAGAAAGTGATTGGAGAGATTGATGCGACATATGTAAGAGTAACAGATCATATAATTTCAAGAAGCTGAATTTTTGTCTCGTTGCTAGATCCTTCATGCATAAATAAATTCATCAAATAATGAGTAATCAAATACCTGTTAACAAATGCCAGTTTTTGTGTGTCTGTTCAGGATAAACTTTTGCAAGTGAAAGGCAAGTTCCGGCTTTTTCAAAAGCCAGCCAACTTTGATCAGAGGTTGAGGGAATGTGAGCGAGTGCTAGAGGAAGTGAAAGGGAAGCTAGGAGTGCTGAGTATTCGGAGTGTGGAGCAGGAGGTCGTACAGTCACAGTTGGAGCAGTGTATGGTAGGTAATATAGGGTGCTTGGTGATTTAATAGCTATTATCCATTATTTTTTATGAATACATCATTTGTTAATGCGTGAAATATTATTGTGGAGATTAACTGATTAACTTATACTGTATGAAATATGTTTAAATTCTATTTTATCAAGTTTAATTAATAATTAACATTTTATCAAAGTTCTAATTTTATTCATTTCTCTATTTAATTGTAGTTTTTGTTTAGTCATAAGTTGCAGTTTAGTTTTTGTCAGGCAGCTATATCTCATTTATGGGGAGTTTTAACACATTTTCTATTTCCCCCATGTAGAAGTTCTATAAGAATCTGAGTGAAGTGAAATTGGAGGTGGAGACAGTGATAAAGACTGGAAGACAGATTGTGCAGAAGCAGCAGACAGAGCAACCCAAAGAGCTGGACGACAGACTGACGGCTCTCAAATTTGAATACAATGATTTGGGTTCACAGGTAAGGGAGGATAAATGTAAGACACGTACAGTACCAATTTGAACACCTACTCATTGCATATTGTTGCTATTTTACATTTTAGAATAATAGTAATGTCATCAAAACCATTACACATTACACAAATTAAAGTACGGGAGTTGTGTATAAAAAAAAAAAAGAGAAAAGTACCTTTTGTAGATTATTCACACTACTGTTCAAAAAATTTGAGGTCAGTAAGATTTTTTTTTTTTATGAAATTAATAATTTTATGAAATGGTATGTGTGAATACTAACTATCTTTGAAATAGTATTGATAGAGTTTCATTTATGCTGAACACTTGTTGGCTGATTTCCTTGCACAATCCGCTCCAACTCATCCATTAAGAAAAAATATATACATAGTGCATTAAAATGTCTCAGAAATGTCTTCCATCAACCTTTTAACATTTTGAATTGTCAACGATTGGTCAGATGGTCTCATTTGTCTGTCTGCAGGTAACAGAAGGAAAGCAGGAACTGGAGAAGATTTTAAAGTTATTAAGGAAGTTTAGGAAGGAGGTAAACAGTCTGACAGAATGGCTGGCAACTACTGATGAGGAACTGACGCGCCGGTCTTCGGTGGAAGGGATGCCAAGCGATTTGGATGCAGAGTTGGCTTGGGCCAAGGTGAATGAATACACAACTGGTGTAATTTCAGCAGCATTGTTTACATCTAAAAGAGTTCACTGGTCAATAATGGAATAGATGATCTGAAAAATGACAATTCTGTTATCATTTACTCACCTCCATGTTCTTCCAAACCCATTAGTATGGAAGCATGTTTCCGCCACTAAATAAAAAAATAAAAAAGGTAATTGCGACTTTTTATCTCACAATTCTAACTCTTTTTCTCAGAATTGCAAGATTTATACTCGCAATTGCGAGTTATAAAGTCAGAATTGTGAGATATAGTCGCAATTCTGACTTTTTTCTTGCAATTGCAAGGTTTTATCACGCAATTCTGACTTTATATCTCACAGTTCTGACTTTTTTTCCAGAATTGCGAGATATAAACTCACAATTGCGAGTCATAAAGTCAGAATTGTGAGATATAATCTCGCAATTCTGAGAAAAAATGTCAGTCTTTTTTCCCTCACAATTTTACATTATAACATGCAATTGCGAGTTTATATCACGTAATTCTGACTTTATAACTCGCAATTCTGACTATATCACGCAATTCTGACTTTATAAGTCACAATTGTGAGTTTATGTCTTGCAATTCTGAGGGAAAAAAGTCAGAATTGTGCGATTTAAAAAGTCACAATTTTTATTTTTTATTTCACGTATGGAACAAGCTTCTATGCATTAGCCTTTCTTTTCTTAGTGGAACACAAAATTAGATGTTTTTAAAAATGTTTATGCTGTGGTTTTCAATACAATGAAATCAGACAGTAAATAAATTATATTTTTGAGTGAACTATTCCTTTTAACATGGTGAAAAATGTTAAACTAGCAATGCTGCTTTGTTTTCAAGAAGGTGTGTGTTTTTTTTAAAAAGACACATTACTCCACATTTGAAATGAAAAACTCAAAAACAACCGATTAAAATATCATCTTCTCCACCCAGGCGACGCAGGAGGACACTGAGCGTCATAAGCCACAGCTGAAACTAGTGAGGGAGTTGGCAGAGACCCTGAAGGGTTTACTTCGTAGCCAGGAGAACCTTATTGATGACAAGGTCAGTCTGCTCAACTGCAACTGGATCGCAGTGACGTCACGGAGCGAGCAGTGGCTGAAACTCCTGCTGGTGAGCAACCGTTCAAAGCAACCCTATGACCCTGTTCTGAGTCATTTCATTTCAGGCAAAATATTTCTTGTGCTAAATATGCCCTACAAGGGTAAATTCATTTCCTTTCAATTTCACATCTCCATATTGTTCCGTTAAATTCAGACGGCGATTTCTGGGGGCGGCAATAATGTTATGAAACTGTTAAGCACATTTATCTCCTGCTCTTCTTTATTACCTTTTCCACTACTTGCTTTCCCCCATCATTTATCTCATCTTTTATGTCTTTGATATTTTCTTCTTGTTCTACTTTGTAAATAACTCTATAAATATCTTTGGGGACAATACATCAACAGATGAGGCTTGGCCTCGAAGGTATAACGAAAGGATTAAAGAAATAGTTGACCCAAAAATGAAAATTCTGTCATTGTTTTCTAACCCACATTCTAAACCTGTATGACTTAACTTCCATGTAACACAAAAAATTAAGAAGTCTGAGGATTTTGCTCTTTTCCATGCACTTGAAGAGATCCTGATGTTTTCAAGCTATTCTCTAAGTCTTCTGACATCATAGTTTTTTTTCTTTCTGACATTTTTGTCAAAAAAGGATGCAAAAGCATCATAAAAGAATCACGAAATTGGTCCATGCGACTTTGCACTGTATTTCACTATATTTATTACCAGTGTTGGGGGTAACACATTACAAGTAGCTTGAGTTACGTAATCAGATTATTTTTTCAAGTGACTAGTAAAGTAACGCATTACTTTTAAATTTACAATAAAATATCTGAGTTACTTTTTCAAAAAATAACGCAAGTTACAGTGCACAGCAGAAATGAGTAAACCCCCTCTGAACAAATACAAAAGATGTATTTTCTTTATGATCACTAATACAATTCATGGAAAGATGGCAAAATTAAAATGTATTAAACATATACATAATAAAAACTGAGAAAAATATGTCATTAATAGCCATAAAATAAGTAAATTAGCCAATTTTGTTTAAATTAAGGATTGCAGAAATGAGTACACCCTAGATTTAATTCAACAAATGTATAATATTTTGGTCCTTAGTATGCCTTCCATAATTTTGAATATACTGCTCTGACCCTTCTTGGCACGGAGTGTACAAGTTCCTGACAAATTGTCACATCTGTCCTGTTTAACTCCTGAATGATGAGCTCCTTAAATGCCCTGATCTTTAATGGGGAGCGTTGCTCAAGTCGTCTCTACAGAATCCCCCACAGGCGCTCAAGAGTGTTAAGACTGAGTGCAATACATGTCCACAGAAAGTTTTTCACCTTGGGAGAATGCATATCCTCATTGTCATGTTGAAAAAATACCCAACAATGCAGAGAATGAGGAAAGCGTAACATTACACCATAACATTTTGGATGCTGTTAGATCCAAAATGATTGATTTGCTCTCATGAGACCTGAGTATTGATTCCCAGAATCTGTATTTTGTAAATATGGGCTTTGGAAATGGCTAACTGGCTTTATTGTGCTTTGGCTACAGTGGGTAGTTCCAGTGAGAACAACAACCATGCATGTCATTTCTGCAGGCTGCATCTTTCTCTGTGAGATAGATAGTCACTCTTTTCATAGCTTTTGCTGGCTCTGAGACACTCGCTTGGTATTTCTCCTGTTCTTTATAGCAAAAATATCCCTCATCACTAAATGAAAGCTTAAAATGAAGGTCTGATTATTTCAGGGACCTTGTCACAAGTCCATTGTTTTTGAATGTCTGTTACATTTGCTATATTTTCACACTTAAAACAATGATTTGGTAATCCTCTTGTACCACTGTCCTCTTTTGTGCTAAGAAATAAGTCTCCTGACAGTTCTCTCCCAAGTGGTTCCATTGTTGTCAGCATTAAGTCTGAGAATGATTCAGTGTCCTATATAACACTTTTAATTGTCAAGAAATTACTTCTCTTTAAATGTTTTGGTTCAACATACTTACCTGTTGATCAAACATTGCCTTAAACTTACACCAGACAATTTTATTTTGTTTTATTTAGTAACTTTTAGGAGGGTGTACTCATTTTTGCTACATAACATTTTATCACCTTGATAAGAAAATCTTATTTTCCTGAATAATTTTGACATGCTTCTTTGGTAAATGATTAAGCAGACTTGCTGGAACATTATATCTCTAAAGAACCCTAACATGTCTTCTAAGTAATTGAGTAATTGCTGACTTTCAGAAGTTTCAGAGGGGGTGTACTCATTTATGCTGCGCACTGTACTTTGTTTTCACGTTTATTGACTGACAGCTCTCCTGTCGCCATGTTGAGAGAAATCGAGAGTAATTGCAGAGGCGTTGTGTACAAACATGACGTTATTGTAGTTTAGGCTAAATGAGTTCATTTACTCATCTCACTTGTACATAAACAGAGTCAGTATTCCTCAAAATTAATAAAAACTGTGAAATGCAATCTCAGAACATTGCACAAACCTGCAATAATTAAATATATATAAAATTAAGCTAATATACTTTGTATTTAATCTCAACCAATGTCTTTGCTGCTGACCTTCAATGATCCAATTCAACCATACTAATAAGCAAAAATGACTTTAGATAAACATCGCATTTGTGATCAGCCTGAGGCTAATTCATTTCATTTTTGGTGTGAAAGGGCCTTTACATTTGCAAAAAATATAACTTTTTTGCTGTTATTAAGAAACAAACAAGCAAGCCCAGCCCAGGTGAGAAAAAGTAATGTAAAAGTGATGTAACACATTACTTTCCATTAAAAGTAACTAAGTAACGCAATTACTTTTTTAGGGAATAATGCTTTGCTTTTAAAAGTAACTTTCCCCAACACTGGTTATTACTGAGAAGGGCATGGAAAAATTTTGTTCTTTTGTGTCCAGTAACAGAAAGAAAATCATACAGGTTTGGAACAACATAACAGTGAGTATTTAATGACAGAATGTTAATTTTTGGGTCAACTATTCCTTTAATTCAATATGAAATTTCAAAACCCTTTTCCTGAACATATTTACTTGTGCTATCCACTTAAGCTAAATGTAACTCTCTATCTGTCATGCAGGATTATCAAAGTCAAATGAAAACACTTGAGCAGAACATTTCTCACATCAACACCTGGATGGATCGTGCTGAAGAAACGCTAGACAAGATGGACAGCCAGGGCTGCGTTGAGCACGTCATAAAGGTCTTCAGTAGCACATGACAGACACTCACAATGAGCTGTTGCACTTTACAACCAACTGTTCTCCATTATTGAGGACTAGAGATTGTTTTATGCAGCCATACTTTCACATCATATTAAATAAACAGTTATCCATCTTTCTATGGTAGTAATGTTTTTGATGGCTCATTAATTGGAAGCAATTTGCAGCAAATAAAACTCTAGATTAGGCCATTAGGGAGAACAAAACAGACAGACAGACAAAAAAAAAAAATATATATATTAATTGTATAAATGGATAATTTCAATTGTCATCTATAATTATCTTTTAAATCATACTACAAAAATATTTATATCTGTACATTTTGTTTTTGTGCATTTTGAAATTTTAGAAAGTTTACATGTACATGCACAATGATAATTTGTTTTTGTTTTATATGTATTATGTTAAATATGTATTTTTGAGTGAAACAAGATATTAAACAGAAAAATGTAGGGCAGGCCTTGATTTTTTTTTTTTTTTTTTNATATATATAGTATATGTATTCAAAATGTAGCACACATAATTGATGTGTTCTTATTTTCGGGTTTTATTTCAGGGTTTGCGCATAGAGCTGGAGGAGATGAAGGGGAAGGTTGAAGCGGTGCAGGTTCTGGCGGAGGATCTTATAAAGAACAGAGGGGAACACTGTAAAGCTCAGGTGAAACCGAAGGTGGAACAACTCAACCAGCGCTTTGACATCGTCGCAAAAAGGATTTTAATCGGACAGGTAGTCTTATGAAAAGCTGTATGTCTGATTTATGTATACATGTAGATCACAAATATAGGGCCATGGTGAATTCGAATCTGTTTTCTCTCCCTTTGTTGATCCGATAATCATCAGTGACATTGTCTTATTATACCACTTAGAAAATAGTTTTTTTTTTTCATACTTTTTGATCATATTTTTTTCCAGGCCTCCTCTCAAGAGTTAGACGAGTACCACAGACAGGCTAATATATGGCTCCAGGTGCTGGACGAGGAGATTAAATTAGGTGAAAGTCTAAAAGAGGATGATTTCCTGGAGGATGCGGTAAGAAAATACTCTCAGCTGTTTCTTTGGCTAAAATTAATTTCAGTCATTGGAACCGCACTGGCAGTGAAAAGCTGAAACAGCCTCCGAGCTTTAGCGTAAAGATCTCATGACAAGAAAGATAATGAGTTTCAGGGAATGGGTCTGGTTCACGAGTAACAAATGCTGGCACAGTACATCATTGCATTGCTTGGCTGAAAATTGTCTGATAGATAGACAGACAGATAGATAAATAGGGAGAGAGAGAGAGAGAGAGATTTGACATTTAATTTGATATTTTTCTGTGCTTGTTCTTTCACAGGGCATAGATGAGGATGCTCTAAATGAACTGTTCTTAAAAGGAGAAAATCTCCTCAAGAGAACTCCTTCCGGGGAGAAAAGAGAGGCCGTCCGTGAGAAACACAACCTTCTCCATGACAAATATGACACTCTAAAGGTAATTATTGAGTGTGCTGACATGTCAAGTACACGTTTTATTCGAAAATAAGGCCATTAGAATACATTTACAAGCTTTTGACATTAGGCTCATAGCATGTCATTGAATTTAAATGTGTGTTCTTCAAGTACAAACCAAGGACAGCTGCATCAAATATAATATAACTGGTCGTACTATGTGATTTTGCAGTAATGCAAAAGCACGTAGATGTCAGGTTGATTTATACATTATAAAAAATAATTTCTAAATCAGTGTTTTCAGAAATTTTTTCTTAAAACAAGATACTTTAACTATAAATTTATATAATACATTTATTTAAAGGGTTAGTTCACCCAAAAATGGAAATTCTCTCATTAATTACTCACCCTCATATCGTTCCACACCCGTAAGACCTTCGTTCATTTTCGGAACACAAATGAAGATCTTTTTGATAAAATCCGATGGCTCAGTGAGGCCTGCATTGACAGCAAGATAATTAACACTTTCAGATGCCCAGGAAGCTACTAAAGACATATTTATATCAGTTCATGTGACTACACTGGTTCAACCTTAATGTTATGATACGAAGAGAACGTTTTTTGTGCACTAAAAAAAAAAAAACTTAATAAAACAATATCTAATGATTGCTGATTTCAAAACACTGCTTCATGAATCTTCAAAACTTTACCAATCTTTTGTTTCATATCAGTGGTTCGGAGCGTGTATCAAACTGCCAAAGTCATGCCCCCCAGTGGTGAACCGTTGAAATGACTTTCACGCTCTGAACCACTGATTCTAAACAAAAGATTTGTAAAGCTTCGAAGCTTCATGAAGCAGTGTTTTGAAATCGTCCATCACTAGATATTGTTGAATAAAGTCTTTATTTAGTTTTTTTTGGCGCACAAAAAGAATTCTTGTCACTTCATAACATTAAGGTTGAACCACTGTAGTCACATAAACTGTTTTAAATGTGTTTTTAGTAGCTTTCTGGGCATTGAAAAAGGGAGTGTTCTTGCTGGCGAATCAGGCCTCACTGAGCCATTGGATTTTATCAAAAATATCTTAATTTGTGTTCCGAAAATGAACAAAGGTCTTACAGGTGTGGATCGACATGAGGGTATTAATGAGAGTAATTAATGACAGAATTTTCATTTTTGGGTAAACTAACCCTTTAATTTTTCTTACCCATTTAAAAATTTATTTTTAGATATATATTCTGTGACAAGTACATTCTTGATTCTATGTGATTTTATATAGGACATAAGGTACGTTCCTGGATCAGTCCTTTATTGGTCCTGAAACAACATCCATATCATCACTCAGTCAGATTTTAGGGTTAGGTATTTGAAATATTTCCAAAATTAAATATTAATTAGTAAAAACTAATAAAATAGTTAAGTCAGTGTAACTCCTGTATTATGATTCAAGTCAGAGACAAGGTCAAAACTGGAATAAGAATGAGGTCACAGTAGGTTAGAAACATGGTCAAAACATAAGGTTAAAAAATAGGCCGTTTCTAGGGCAGTTACTATCAACCTATGGAGGGTTTGGTGAGTTAAACTTTGGTAAATCATGTTTTGCTTGGTGACAATCATGTGGACATACTGTATCATTTTTTTTATGTGTAAATGTATTGTATGTAATGAGTCTTAATATGTTCGTTCTGCGTTCATAGAATCTAAGAGCCCTGAGAAAGAAGAAGGCCCTTGCTCTTGCCCAGCAGTGGTATCAGTTCTGTAAGAAAACAGATGACATGATGCAGTGGCTGGACAAAATTGAGAAGACCCTAGTAGAGCTTCCAGATCCCCCCGAGGAGCCAAGAGTGAAAGTGAGAGCCAAAGTTTCTTTACTGTGTACACTACCAGTCTTAATTAATATTTATATTGTTATACTTTATCTTCTTCAAAATAGCCTTTTCAAAAAGTTCTCCTCACAGGGATGTTTTTAAACAGTATAGAGGCTTACTATGTTTTTTTGAGTCCCTTTGCTTCCATCTTAACAAGTTTAAGAATATTTTAGGACTGTACACTAAAAGAATTGGATGTTCTCCATCAGGCAGTCAGTTCTGAGATTGAACATCAACGTCCAAAGTTGGAGGACTTGCGTGGACTGGGCCGTGTGCTTTCAGAGGGCGGAGCTGCCAAGCTAGTGGAGCCCCGCCTCCTCCCGGTCAATAAACGCTGGGCGGAGCTGGACGTTAAATTCACTCAAGTGCGCCACAAAAGTGTAAGTCTGCTCTTAGTGGTTAAAAAAAATCAATAGTGGTAAAAAGAAAGCAAATATTTAAAATGCATAATTTGAAAATTGAAGTATTGGGGAAAATAGTCTGTGGTAAAATCACTGTAATGGGCGTAGCCCCTAAAGGGACATGAAGGAAAAAATATGAGATCTGAGGAAATTTCTAAATGCTTTTGCATTCTCTTGTGAATGTTTTGCGTTCCCCGAAAAACTTTACGTTTGCTCGCAAAATGTATTCACTTCCCCGAGAAACTTTGTGTTCACTCTCAAAATGTTTTGCATTCCCTCGAGAAACTTTGCATTCACTCTCAAAATGTTTTGCGTTCCCGCAAGAAACTTGCAGTTCACTCTCAAAATATTTTGCATTCCCTCGAGTTCTTTGCGTTCAATTTCTAAATGTTTTGCGTTCCCCTGAGAAACTTTGCGTTCAATCTCAAAATGTTTTGCGTTCCCTCGAGAAACTTTGCGTTCACTCTCAAAAAATTTTGCGTTCCCTCAAGAAATTTTGCGCTCAATCTCAAAACGTTTTGCGCTCAATCTCAAAACGTTTTGCGTTCACTCTCAAAATGTTTTGCAATCCCTCGAGTTCTTTGCGTTCAATTTCAAAATGTTTTGCGCTCTCCCGAGAAACTTTGCGTTCACTCTCAAAATGTTTTGCGTTCCCTCGAGTTCTTTGCGTTCAATTTCAAATTGTTTTGCGTTCCCCTGAGAAACTTTGCGTTCAGTCTCAAAATGTTTTGCGTTCCCTCGAGAAACTTTGCGTTCACTCTCAAAAATTTTTGCGTTCCCTCAAGAAATTTTGCGTTCACTCTCAAAAATGTTTGCGTTCCCTCAAGAAATTTTGCGTTCACTCTCAAAATGTTTTGCAATCCCCTCGAGTTCTTTTGCGTTCAATTTCAAAATGTTTTGCGCTCTCCCGAGAAACTTTGCGTTCACTCTCAAAATGTTTTGCGTTCACTCTCAAAATGTTTTGCGTTCCCTCAAGAAATTTGTATGAGATGCATTGTTCTCCATCCTTGTATATGCAGGAGCTGCAGTTTTTGCTGCAGTGTATCGCTGAAAACGAGGCTCTGCTGAACTCTCCTGAGCGCTGGTCTGCAGCATTCAGCAACGTTCCTCAACAAGAGAAGTGCCTTAAGGTTGTATCATAAACCATGTCTCATTTCTACAAATAATTTTTATTAGCCAATGCTTTTTTGTGTCAATGAGCTGATTCAATCTGTTATTGAATTACTCACTGTACATGAACACAATTTGTTTTACTCATACCAGCATTAAAAATGTTGTATTACATGTGATTTAGGAGGTTAAAGTTAATCTGGATAAACTGGAGAGTCCAGTGACGGAGACTTTGGGCAGGGGAGCCTCTCTTCCTGAAGAGAGTTTATTGGTTCAACTGCTCAGAGCCAACTGGGAAAACCTTAAAAAGCTCTATCACGACAGACTCACGTAAGGATGAAAACACTATTGTAATTTGTCTTATCAGTCAATAGCAAAATAATGTGTTATTCAGTCGGTGAATTGTTCAGACATGTTTGTCTTTGTTAAATGCACTGTACCATATTACTTGTGCATCTTTTACAGAAACATGAATGTGATCTGTGTGTGCATGCATAAGAATATATTATCAGTATTTTAGCTTTTATTGTTTTATTTTGTCATTTTATTTCTATTTAGCTTTAATTTATATTTTCCAGTTTCATTTTTTTGTAATTTTAGCACTTTAACAAACCTATTTTATTTTAGTTTGTTGAAATGATCAATATTTAACATTTTCATTTAAGTTTTTAATATAATATTTTATTGCAGCTTTTTTTCAATTAACAAAACTATTTTTTATCATTTTAATTAAAGAAAGTACTAAAAAGAGTCATATTAAATGAGCTGTCAAATAATCTAGATTAAGTAAAAGAAACCACAAAAGTGAGATTGTTTTTAAGTGCTTTATAACTGAATAATATGCACATTAACTTTTTACTCTAATAAATTTTGCAGTTTAAATCAGAATATTGATTTTACATTCTCTCTCTTCACTCTCTGACTCACGTTTTATTTGTCTACTGGTGCTGCTGTCCAGACGCCTTGAAAAATCAAAGAAATTCAGCGTAGAGCTCAAAACACTTGACGATTGGCTCACAGATGCTGAGAGGACGATTGTGAAGTATGAACAAGACCCCATAAATAATAGAGACCATCTCAAGGTAAACATAAATTTTATCATTTAATTATAATAATAATATATACAAATTACATTGTGTATAATAGTAAAGAAATAGTTCATCAAAAAATTTAAATTTGCAGATTATTTACTCATGGCCCATGGCCATCCAAGATGTATATGACTTTCTTTCCTTAGCCGAAGAGAAATTAAGGTTTTGGAGGAAAACATTCCAGGATTTTTCTCCATCTAATGCAAGTGAATGGTGCCCAATATAGACCATTTTTGACAGTACAAAATCCATATTTAGCCAGCTTCAAAGAGCTCCACATAACCCCAGCCAAAGAATAATCTTCTCTAGCAAAACGATCCATAATTTTTAGGGGAAAATATATATATATACTTTTTAAACTACAAATGCTTGCCTTGGTGCAGCTCTGCAAAGCGCGTTCACCTCTCAAGTGAAATATGCATGTTGGGAATGGTCTACGTTGGGCACCATTCACTTTCATTAGATGGAGAAAAAATCCTGTAATCTTTGGCTGAGGAAAGAAAGTCATATACATCTTAGATGGCCTTGGGGTGAGTTTTATTTTTGGGTGAACTATTCCTTTAAGAATACTGTTAAAAATGATGATTAAGAATAAGAAATCATTATATACAGGCTTCATAGAAAGTATTACCAGATTTTTTTAGGCAATACAGTTAGCATGTTATATTAGTGTTAGATTAGTTCTCATGTTAGATTAATTTTCAGACCATCTATACTGCGACATTCTACTTTCCCAGGAGCTCCAGGGAGAGTTGGAGAAACAAGAAGCAGCAGTGAAGGGGCTCAATGCTCTTGGGACAGATCTGACTCCACAGTGCAGTAAGGACGACAGGGACCACATTAAACAGCAGCTCGCCTCTATCAACTCCCGCTGGGCTAAAGCGTCCAACCAGCTTGCTGAGATCAAGAGACGGTTAGTGAAAATTCAGGACATATTAATGCAGGCAGTTTGTGAGAGAGCTGCGCACGTTTGAATATCTTAGCATAATTCAATTTGAGCAGCAAACACCTACATAATTGCCCTCTTTTGTCCTTATTTTGAAGGAATGCATTAATATGGCTGCTGTGTGTTTTAGGTCTGCTGGGGCAAAAATTGTTCTTGCCGAGTTAAATGAAGACTTGGGGGAGTTTCAGTCCTGGCTTGATGATGCAGAGGCTGTGGCTGCACTTCCTGAAGAAGCAGGTCACAAGGAGCAGCTCAGTGCAACGTTAGAAAAAGTGAAGGTAAAAATCAGTTGCTTAAAAAGATGCCATTAGCTCACACATGGGGGAAAAACATAGCTTTTAGCTCCGTATTAAAATTAAAATTCTCCCATGAGGCAAATCACCAAAAATGAGTCACAAAGAGGAGTAGATAATTAATATGTGTGTGTGAAAATCTCCAGGCCCGGGTGGTGGAACTGCCGAGCAGAAAGCAAACTCTTCATCAGATCAACAGCAAAGGCTCATCTCTCCCAGCTGATAAAGTCAAACCACTGGAGAAACATCTGAAGGTTATTAATATGCGATGGGCCAAGGTAATTCAAATCATTTCTTTCCTTCTCTACTATTTGATCTTACTTGCCCATTAAATTCAATGATTTTGTGACCATGGGATGATTAATGCAAGTATCATTTCTGTTAACAGCCTAATGAGGACATTATCATTGAATAGTCAGATCCATGTAATCGTAGACGTTTACAAAAATTAGCTAGAATATTAATAATATCTCTAATACACAAAGGTAAATATCCTACCCCATAATATGTGTGCGTATGTGTATATATAAATATAAATGTGTGTGTGTGTGTGTGTGTGTGTATGTATGTATGTGTATATAATATAAGAATAATATGAGGCTGAAGTACAGAATGTCATATTTTATTTTTGGCTGTTTCAACACAAAATGTTTTGCCAACTAAGAAGTACAGCACTTTCAGAGTTTCATACCTCTGCCTAATGTGAGCATAAGTATTGGGACAGTTTAACTTAAAGCAAGTGTAAAAGCTCATATTTAGTTGTAAATCCCTTGCAAGCAATCACAGGAGCGAGTCTGTGACCCATAGACATCACCAGACTCTTGGTTTCACACTTTGAAATGCTTTTCCAGGCCTTTAATGCAGCCATTTTCAACGGTTGCTTGTTTTGGGGAGTTTCTGCCTTTTGAGTCTCCTCTTCAGCTGGTGAAATGCTTGTTTACATTTACTTTAAGTTAAACTGTCCCAATACTTATGCTCACATTAGACAGAGGGATGAAACTCTAAAAGTGCTGCACTTATTAGTTGGTTAAACATTTTGTGTTCAAAATATATATTGTACATGTGTATGTATTTTGATAGCCCACAAAAAACTTTTCAGTTTTCTTCTATGTCATGGCAAACTAGTATATTACAATTAGGCTTGCTTATAAGCTTGTTATACTACCGGTTATGAGGGACAATACAATATGATATTTTGTATCGGATTTTATTTTATTACAATAATATTATTATTATTATTATTATTTATCAATCCAAAAAAGAAGGTAAAAATCCTAAAAAATATAAGCTCTTTATGAAAAATAATATTTCTTATTTTATTTATTCTGTTCTAATGTTTTTTTCAGTAAAAAATATATCTCAGTATATCTCTTTTGATTTTGGGGTAAAACATGACCTGGACATGTTTTGGAAATACTAAGATTAGATTAAATACGAATAAGATTAAATACATAAGATTTGCCCCTGCAGTGATTTATTGAAAAGAACTCTAAATGTTTCTTTCTCTTCTGAAAAGGTGTCCACTGATCTTCCTGAGAAGCAGCGACAAATCGAGGATCTCCTGAGGGATTTGTCTTTGTACCAGGAACAGCTCTCCAAGCTCTCAATTTGGGCTTCCACTACAAAGAATCGGCTTGAGCAGTCCCCTACTGCAGTAGACCCAAAGGTAATCTCACAGACGTGAGCTAGCACATATGTAGAACATACTGACCACAGTCATGCTGTTTCATAATACTGTTGTCTGTCTTATTTCAACTTTATGCTGTAATAGCTATGGCTGGTGTAGTGGTAAAAGTTCAGGGCTTGCAACCATCACGTTGCTGATTTGATCCCTACTAGAAACAAACATGTAGGTAATTCTTTCTCAATCAAGGTGTTCAAAGATTAAGGAAACTTAGTTTTTTAAAGTCTAATGTGGCCTTTTTAATGACCCATCTTTGGTCTGATTTTGCCTCTCAAATTTTGTACAGAGAGACTTTTTCAGATGTCTTTCCTAGCATCCTAACATCTGCTTCATAGTTTCATCTGCTCCCATCAAAGCACAGGTTTCGCTTCCCTAGACATGGAACTAATAGTTTCAGGAAATCATTTGTTCTTTCAGTTAATGAACATATGAAAAAAAATCAGTACATATGTACTTGTGTGATTTTGAATTGTTTGTGGCTGTTTCGCTCTGTATCTGCTGTACTCAACTGATTATGATTTGCACACTGCTGCATGCTGTCACTTATATTGTTGTTTTTCTCAAAACCAAATCTTGTTTCTTGTTAGTGGTGCTTTTCAAGGCAAGTATAACTATTA
This sequence comes from Anabarilius grahami, assembly GCA_003731715.1. Taxonomy (NCBI): domain Eukaryota; kingdom Metazoa; phylum Chordata; class Actinopteri; order Cypriniformes; family Xenocyprididae; genus Anabarilius; species Anabarilius grahami. The sequence continues at coordinate 456,912 of RJVU01042553.1, forward strand.
CTCTAGCTCCTTCCAGGGTTAAGGGTATTTCAAAACCATATTTCAGCCCAAAATCAAAAGAAAGAATATTAAGGATAAATATAAATCTAAATAAGAAAGAAGAATTATATTTTGAAAAGCCTATTTTTTAGGACCATTATTTATTTTTTATTTTTTTACCTCTTTGCACCCCTCTTCTCATGACATAATGTAAAATTTCTGTAATACAAAAATGTATATTATTTAACTTTTAAAGCATACATTAATGTATGATTATTTAAATAAAATATACTGTATTACAGTCCTAAGAATACAATGACTATAACCTCTGAGGATAAAAAAAGCTTAACATTAAAATGTCCAGATGCTTTACTGAGAATTTAGTGGTAATTGTGAAAAGCAGAAAGGTTTAATTTCTTAATTCAAAATAAAAAATGATTCTTTTTTTTCTTCTAATTTTGGGGTAAAGTGTGACCTGGACATTTTTATTTTTATTTTGTTCAAATAGATATACGGAGAGCTAGATTACTTCTCTAATGAGGGTTTGTTGTGAATTTCTTTTTCTTATTTTATTTTGTATAGATCGAGGATGATGTAAAGGAAAAGAAACCAGCAGTGGAAGCCGTTTTGGCAAAAGAGAGACCTCCATGCCATCCAGAGAAGGTGTTTAATCGACCACAATGTCATTAGATATGATCTCAGAAACACTATGACTATGATATTAGATTACTCTGCACACCTACCAGTAGTATCTACAATCACTGTACTGTAATGCAATATAACAGTCTATCAGCTTCATGGCATGCAACTTTATTTAATATAATTGCCCTGGATTGATGCATTCCAGGGGCAGTTTGATGGCCTCAGTGCAGATTGGACATCAATTCAAGTTCTCCTTAAAGAGTGGCGAAACAAATGTCAGCTCGCAGGTATGATATCACGTAATGCATGATGATTGAAGCTACAATAATATGCTATTAAAATTCATGAGCATCTCATGTTGCTTATGTGATGTTAGATGTCTGAAATTCTGAAAAAAGATAATTTTTTATTTTCCAGCCGTAACTTTGACTGGTAGTGCGGCAGGAGATGCAGCCCTTGATAAATTCAATAAATCCTGGACGGAGCTTGATGATTGGCTCACTCTTTTGGATCACATGGTCCAGACTCAGAGAGTAATGGTCGGAGATCTTGACGAGATCAACGACATGACGGTGAAACTCAAGGTCAGATTATGCCTCCATCTTGCAGTTTTTATTCCATGTCCACAGTAAAATACTTTGTTTACTGTCCTACAGTGGCTGTATTCTACACTTTTGTAACATTTTTGTTTTTCCCTAAAGTCTACATAAAATGTTAGTCGACAGGGCACCAAATACAATTGTTTTATATAACTATTTTCCACCCTTAAAATTTGCTTTGGCTGCACAGTATATGTTAATGGTTAATGACATCTGTTATGTAATATTATTAATATTGTTCAATTAAATACATTTATTGAATAATTTGAATTAATTCAATTGTAATATAAATTATTATAATAATAATAATATTATAAGTGGATATAATATAATATTATGTGGGCTAACATGATTAAAAAACATTACAATATGACTGTCATGAGACCAGAAGATGCCACAAAACCCTGCCTGTAGTAAACAACTCTGTGTTGTGACTATCTAACAGTCAACACTGCAAGACATGGAGCAAAGATGCCCACAGCTGAACAAACAAATCACTGCGGCTCAGAACCTGAAGAACAAAACCAATAACCCTGAGACACGGGCAACCATTACAGAGCGCAGTAAGTCAGCTTTGCCTCGTCCATATCCATATCCTCTTTCAATGATACACTTTATTTGCGGTGATATGGAGGTGTCAACATTGTAGCAGCTTGGTCTTTGAAATAATGCAGAAATTAAACAATGACTGTTGCCAAGGACTGTGTCTTACCAGGCATCTCAAGGTCATATCATTATAAGACAGCACTACTGAACACAAACTACAGTATGTTGTAAGGCAAAAAGTGCATATAAAATTGTATTTGGTTAAGAGAATCAATCAATCAAGCATTGATTGATTGATTGATTGATTGTTAATCGTCTTTCCATACGTCCATTATATGAACTAAGATTGTTTAAGCCAGTGTTTCTCAACTCCAGTCCTCGGGACCCACTGCTCTGCACATTTTGTATGTATCCCTTATTTAACGCACCTGATTCAGATCATCAGCTCGTTAGGAGAGACTCCATGACCTGAACTGAGTGTGTCAGGTAAGAGAGACATACAAAATGTGCAGAGCAGTGGGTCCCGAGGACTGGAGTTGAGAACCACTGGTTTAAGCCATTTTAAGAGATGGTTCCTTAGAAATGTTCTGTCTTTTATTTCAAGTTGAAAAATTACAGGCACATTGGGAGGATTCCCACACCAAGCTGATGGACAGGGTCCTTCAACTGCAGAACATGTATAAAGACTCCAGCGATTGGTTGGAGGCCAGAAAAAGGGTGGAGCCCCTCATTAAGAAAGCCAATGAAAAACTAGAAAGCTGGAAGGAAGTTTCTCACAGTGTTGATGATTTAAAGGGCCAAAATGCAGATGTCAAGGTAATGTAAAATAAACACAATATCTATTTCATGACAGACCATGACTAAAAAAAATAAACGCTATATTATTATATTGCAGCAACTTTCTAAGGATATACAGCAGTGCCAAGCTCACATGAATGTCACCAATGAACTGGCAAACAAACTACTGACTCTTTATGCAGATGATGACACAAGCAAAGTTAAACAAATGACTGAGAGCATGAATCTGGCTTGGGCCAACATCAAAAAGCGGTGAGCTTCTGTTTAAATCTTTGATTTTTCAGTATCACCAACCAGTGGGGTGTCATATAATAACGTTTTCAATAAAGGAAGTATATAGCATGAAAATAATGCACTGCTGACACAGTGAGGGTGCATAAGAGGTTATTTCAAGTGCTTTTTGAGGTGCAATTGCTTTCAGGAGAATTCTGGGCCACTTAAGATCCTGCAGCTTGATGTTTGAAGCATTTGTCACCAGCGAATTTAACAATCCAATAATAACATTTATGTAATATTGAAGTATATTAAGGTGCTAATTTAACAACTTACTTTCTGTATAACAATGAAGTTATTACCATTTTTAGTGTAGGGGACAAGGAGGCTGATCTGGAAGCTGGACTACGACAATTGCAGCATTTCTACTTGGACCTGGAAAAATTCCTCAATTGGCTCACTGAGGCAGAAACAACAGCCAATGTCTTACAAGATGCCACATTTAAGGAGGGACTTCTGGAAAACCCTGCCACAGTGCGGCATTTATTCGGGCAATGGCAGGTATGTAAGCAGTATTTCCAAAATGCATACATCACAGCAGTTTCCCCTCCTCTTTTAGAGCATGTACTCACTGGGGACTCGGGTAGTCAAGGAGCTCTAATTATGCTCGACCTTAGTGCAGCTTTTAATTTAAATACGAGATCATGATATTCTCATTGTGCGCTTAGAGCATGTTGTGGGTCTAAGAGGTACCATTTTAAAAAGGTTTTCCTCTTATTTGAAGGAAAGATCCTTTTCAGTGAGAATTGGGGAATTCTCTTCCTCTGTAGTTCATACTGACTGTGGAGTTCCTCAGGGCTCCATTTTGGGGGCTATTTTGTTTCTTTATTTTTGCTGCCCTTAGGTCTTGTCTTTAAAAGACTCGGTATGTTGTATCATATTTATGCCGATGATATTCAGATTTACTTGCCTTTTAAATCTGGAGGATCATCTTTGTTATTATGTCTTGAGGAGGTGAAGTGCTGGTTAGAGCAAAATCGTCTCCAGCAAAATGCAACTAAATCTGAAGTTATCATTTTTGGGCCAAATCAGATTGACAGTGACATAAAAGATGTTTTTGGTCCATGGTCAACAAATGTGCAGCCCAAGATAAGGAATCTGGGTGCAATCTTTGACTCATCCTTACCATTTGCTGAACAGATTAAGTGTGTGGTAAAAAGTTCCTTTTTTTCAGTTGAGGACTATTGCAAAAATTAAATCTTTTTTTGTCTGCTGCTGATCTTGAGATAGTGATTCACACGCATTTATTTCTTCTCACTTGGATTGTTGTAAAGTACTTTATTTGGGAGAAAGTCATTTTCTTATTGGTCCAGAATGAGGCTGTGAGTCTCCTCACGAGCACAAAGAAAAGGAACCATANATGCAATGGTATATAGATATATATATATATATATATATATATTATAGTTATTATTGATTTTGTTTTTTGTTCTGTTTTATTATTATTTGTAGATTTATTTGTAGACAGCCTTTGGTTTACTCTGTACTGGAGAGGGCTTTATAAATAAACTAGACTTGCATGTAGTCCACTCCGCTCCTGCTCCAGTCTGGGTTTTCCCTTTTCTGCTAGCCACACTCACTGGTGAGAGAAACACTGATCCACATGTTTACTCCTTAGTGAAAAATTTGTGCTTAAGTTGTTAATCTGCTGTGAAGTTCTTCACAAACATCTGTGCACAGTATATATTACATTTTTTAAAAGTAAGTAAGCTACTATTTACTTGTACACTTTTATATAACATTCTACGCTGAAAAACTTTGGTGTAGAAAGACAATTGCTAGTAAATTTCACAAATAATTACAGAAAAATAGCAAGTAACACTTTGAATTAAACGTGAAATTTTGAAGTAGAAAGACTAAAATAGTATTTCCTTGTAAAAGAATATTTGAATATTTACAAATTCAAAAAAAAATATTTTTACAACATATAATGACACCCACCTGCAACTTTTCTGCATTAAAATACAGATTTTATTTTGAGATATAAATATGGTTTGATTTGGTTTTATTTTTCAAGGGTTTTAGGACATTATAATGAAATGACTGGAAAATAAAAACGGTTAAACTCCATTCTCATTATTAGCTCTTTGGATTGTAATTGTTATTTATTAGGAAGGCTGATTAAACTGACGGGTCCATTGTCCAGGTCGCCCGCTGCTCACTGGTATGGGAGATATGTGCATTTGGCAACAGTGCAGAGACGCAGTTAAATATGAAGAGGCAGACAAAGACGTGGGCTATAAAGAGAAGCCTCTGTTCTCCCAGAAAACCATCTCTGACCCAGTCCTCGCTCGCAGTGCCCACTCTCGCCTCAAACAACAGGGCCAGTGTGCCTCCGCCACTGGCATTCTGCAGCTCGTTTCACGTCGCATGTAGACACATGGTCGCAGAATACATTTTCTCGCTTTCATCCTCACGATGTCCCTTTCTCCCTGGTTTTTGCCTCGCGTCAGACACGTCCACATGGTTGGGAATTAAAGGATTGTCGCTGTCGACAGTCAGACGGGCTGTTTTCGATTCATTTGATGTCTCTCATTCACTGGATATGTTGCACAGGAAGACATATCATGTTAAGGTTTGATCTTCACTGTCAGCTTCACAGTAGCTTTGTGACTTTGGATTTGTTTGGCTTGCATCATGACTTTAATGAAATTGGTTTATGCCATCTCAAACTATGGGAGCAAGCTTTTAAAATATTGTCAGAAAAAAACTTGAAAATTGTTATTGCACACTTATCTGTTATAAAATAATGCAAAAATCTTCTTCGTAATAATTTTTGTTCTTTTGTATTTTAATATGTCATTACATTTATAGTGATTTGTGAAATATGGTAAGAGAAATTCCATTTAAACCACATGAATTTTGAAATATTGTTATGTATTGAAAAAAAAAGCTAAAATATAAAAATGCAATATGTAATTTATGAAAGAAGTGATAACATTAAAAACTATTATTGACTTTTTTGTCTTGAATTCAATATTAAGATTTTATTAAGAAAATAAATAATAAAATTATTAAAATTATATTTAAATTGTATTATATTCATATTTATTATAATGAACTAAAACTAAAACCATAAAAACATTTTTTTTATATATACCTGAAATACAATAGAATACAATAAAATATAAATA
>RJVU01042553.1:479928-510659 GCA_003731715.1 Anabarilius grahami
GAAATGCTTTAAATTAAACTAAAGTGACAATAAAATTTTTTCCATTGTTAAATGCTGTTCTTTTCCAAAATAAAATATTGTTTTCAACATTGATAATAATAAGATATGTTTCTTGAGCACCAAATCAGCATATTATAATGATTTCTGAAGGATCACTGAAGACTGGAGTAAGGTTTAATTCTTTTAAACCTCTTCCAGGTTAGCTGATTAACATCCCTAACAAAAAATTACTCTGACAGTCCCATGGTAAATGGCATTGGTATTACCATGGTGCTTTTTTCTTAGTATGGTTCCACCCCATAATGTTTGCATTTCAGAGACACTGATGTTTTTAAACAGTTTTTAAAGTTCTTTCATACTTTCATTTTGACCCCTCTGACTTTTTCAGATTTTTTTCTTCTGGGAAAAAATGCATGAAAGTTTACTTTCATCTAATTTTTGTTGATGGTTGAAACCCTGGTCTGTGTTTTCCCCTACTAAAACACTGTAGGGTCTAGGTATAATTTATAGTTTTGAAGTTTCTCTACCTTATTAGAATTCTGCAGAGCCACTTGGTTGGCTTAAGCCCAAAATCACAAAAACATCCTGGCCCATAGCAACACTTCAAAACAAGGCGTCTCAGTAGTGTAAATTGCATTTCTACTAATGGATTCATTTAGAGCCCTTGTAACAAAACAGGCGCTGTTCTGAATGTAGAAATTTAGACTCACTTCTTTTAAGATTCAAATGAAGAAGACCCAGTACGGCAGTACAACTTAAATGCTCAAAGTCAAAACTACTCCCATGGTCACATGTAGGCTATAAACCAGTGGTTCTCAACCTTTTTTCTAGGAGACCCCTATTTTAACATTCAGAATCATGAATTACCCCCAAACACACTAGCAGACACCCATTTTATTTACTGACAGGGATTACAAAATCAGCAGAAACACAAAAAAAAGTAACATTAACAATGACGGCCGGATTTTATATGAACAAGATCATTGGTTGGGTGACTTACAACCAGGGCTTAAAAACGAAAAAAAATTCAATCGTTCCACTCCGAGCAGAATCGGTATTTTAACGTTTCTGTTCCAGCGTTCCTTCGTATTATAAACGTTCTGAAACGGTTTCTTTAGAAAAAATAACGGTTAATAACGTTATTTTTATTTATTTATGTTTTGCATGTAGCCTACTTAATAATAATAATAATAATACGTACAGCATTTTATTTATTAAAAAACTAAGAGAGTGTATTTGCAGTCTTAGCCAATAGGCCTACAATTATCTTTTATAACAAGATTCTGTCCAAATGTAAACCTATTAAACGAAAGGAAAAACAATGGTTTATAAAGTAAAGTATTTTTCAAGATATTTTAATGTTTGCCGCATGGTTAAAAATACCGACGCTATTCCTGAGAGGAAAAAAGTTAAGTCGCATAGGCCTATAGGCTACGTCGCATTTTATTACATTAAGAAATAATGATAATAAAGTTATCGGTAAATAAAGTAAAATGTAAAAGTAGCCTAGCCTACATAGCTTTGTTTATATTGTTTGTAAACATAAATTATGAACAAAACTGTCCTATATATCATTTTACCTATCCACTTAGTCTATACTCCACAACAAAACATCCAAAGTTAACAGTTGGACTATTCAGGCTATAAACGTCAAGTCAAAACGAATAAAAAATCTCTTTTCTTTTTTAACGCCATTCCAGCTTCTATTGCTATATTCAAGGTGAGAAACAGGTTTATTTTTTGGAAATAAAACTAAATAAGATGCAAAACAAATTAATTTAAAGTGAATCTGTAGCCTACCTTTCTAATTCGGCATGAATCCAATGTTTTCATTTTCGAGAGGAATGCTAAACAATTTATTATATGAGATACTTCACTCGCATTATCGACGTAAAACATCATCCTTCACATATAACAGCACCGTGAGGTGGTGGTCACGGATGGTAAATGGCAGATTGTATTACAGAATTGAATTGAGCAGTGTAACGTTTGGTTGATTGTATTTTAGTTTAATATTTAACAGGCTGCGATATCAAGTAAGCAATGCAAGAATTTGTGTGCGCGCGTGAGGCGCGGGCGCGACCACTGGATTTTTTTTCCTTCTATGAGACAGTAAACTGTCTCCGTAATTTATGGTCATACAGGTAAAAGCAAGACATCATTCATACATTTACAAAAGACACTCAAATAACAAAAACAAGCAGAATGTCTGTTTTCTATTCTAGATCTTTGGACTGCGCCACAATGAACCACTTTCGTTTTGTTAATCTGTAGACCCAATTATTTAAGTGAAATATGTCGCGTAGCTTATAGGCCTAAATATTCCCTTTTATTTTATATGTGTTATGTAGGCCTAGTTTTCTCCTTTCACAGAAGCTGCAGATGCGTGATGTGACATTGAAAATTGTACTATCCTGCAATTTCCGCTGGTTTCAAAACTCACAACAAGCTGCATATTACTTGACATTCATTTTCACTTAAATGTAGGCCTAATACTTGACGGTTGGTGACATATATCATCGGAAAAACTAATGCCAGGGCATTGCCATTGTTACTTACCTATGATGACTTGACAGCTGGGCTGAGCGCGTTAGCGCGGGCATCTCACTTTAGAGCGTCAGCACGGGCATTTCACTCACATTGGATGTGTCAGCGTCACATTTGCATTTGCTGTACTATTTGAATTCGTGATTGGTTGACTACCAAATCAAAATATTAAACGGAACGATTAAATAACGTTATTAACCGGTTAATGGCCATTTCAAATTAGCGTTTCTGTTCAGAACGATTAAATTTGATTTCTTTTCCATTTCTGGTTACGTTCCGGTCAAAATTTCGTTCGTTTCTGGTTTTCGTTTTCGTTCCTTGAACCGGTTCAGAGCCCTGCTTACAACATAATGTTATCTACTAACATGAACTACATGTTCAAATAAGGTATTGACAAAAAGTTTTCTGAAATGATAAACATCACATTTCAGCCTTTAAACCATTTTTAAGAAACAGAATGAGTCAAAATGATAAATGATTATAGATTTTTTTTATCAGCTCCATGAATATTTTCTGATGCCTTATTATCCAAATTGTTTAGATTTTTAGAATGTACATTAGCTTAGTTTCCATCAACCAGTTAAAATTTACAACAGCGCATAAAAATTGAGTCTGATTTTCACAAACAAAAGCTGCAGACAGCCTGAATGAAAATTGTAAATTGACTCCCTGACAGTAGGTGGCGCTTATGGAACAGAAGAAATAGAGCGGTTTCCACGTTAATGGCTGTACACAAAGCAGCATTGTGCTTGATAACACTAGGCATTACACGGAGGAACATGCCATCGAAACTTTCTTAAGGCAGCCAGTTCCCTTTAGAGCAGTGTTTCTCAAACTTTTTCAGCCCAAGGACCACTTTATCTTCCAATTTTTTTCTGAGGACCACCTAACAGAATCCCACTCTAACACGCCCCCAAAAACCAACAAAATAGGAAGGATAAGCTAAATTTAAGTTTAATATGCAACTGTTTCAAGTCAAAAACGAATTATTCAAACACAAATGCAATGATATGATCAGAAATTATTATATTAATTTTTATTTAATTTGAAAAAGTAAATGTGAAATGAGTTGCAGCTTAATATGAACAACAAACTGCACATATGGGGAAAAAAACTGCAATTGACCCTTCGCAAAGACCCGCCCCCCTTAGTTACTGTTGCTTTGTCCGACAAGCCGTGGCGCTGTCTCACCACACGCAGAGAAAAATACATTGTGGAGCAAAGAGGACACTGACAACATGTCGACAGGCAAGACAGAGCAGGTTACTAATGATATTAAACAAAGTCCCAGCTTTCAAACTGTGTAGTTATTAAAGAAATTCAAACAATAAAAACCGTTTTGTGGCTCTTTAATGTGTCGTGACAGATTGCTGTAGCGCGTCAGCTCAAGAGGCTCGTAAACCGATCATCTCTTCCTACTAGTCCATTTATAACATCAAATAAACATGAATGAACATGAGAATGAATGTTGTTTCAAACGCGGAAAGACGTCAATATACACAATTTTCCAAGTTTAACTCCACCGAGGTTACTCTTCTAACTACTGGCTGCTTTGTCGGACAAAATGGCGGATGCGGCGTTCTGATTGGTTAGATCGCTTGTCAATCAAACTCCTGACGAAGGGTCCATTAAACATACTGTAACAGCCTAGGTCCCACTTAATGCCATTCCAAAGAGCCATTAGTTTAAAACTGAGGTGGTGACGATTTTATAAACTCTTGCCTAGTTTAGGTCATCTTTTCGCGGACCACTAGGGGGCGATGGCGGACCACTAGTGGTCCGCGGACCACACTTTAAGAATTACTGCTTTAGAGATACATTCATATAATTAATTCATTAATTCATTTTCCTCAGCACTTGGTTGTAAAGGTTGTAAAACCTCTCGATTATGTCCGGCATGTTTTCACTCAAAACAAAACCTACGCTACATGCTGTGCCTGCATGAGACTGTTGCTAACTTTGCTTAATGCTAGACAGTATTTACAGTGAGTTTTTCAAAATGATGATTTAACTAACTAATACTACTCGTAATCCTCAAACTAGAGTGAGTTAGGCAACCCCTCCTTTAGCGACTACCGGTTTGAGAAACATTTATCTAATCAATGGACTCCAAACTATTTATTCATGTAAAATGTCAGATAAATTGATTATGAGTTGCAAGATGAGTTTTTGGCAGAGAAAAGCCTTTTGGCGGTTTAAGCCCAGCTAGAGTTTTTAAATGTTTTCAGTCACTGCCAAATCCACATGCAACCGGAACACTATTAACTGGCATAAGTTAGAGTTTAGTGAGTTTAATTCTACTGTAATTCAACCATAGATCTCAACATGCCCACAATTCTCTGTGTAACTTTTTTAGTTTTGACACATAGACAGTTTTAGGAACTTCTGGCATAATGGTGACAATTAAAAAGAAAAAAAAAAACCTCTATGATGTTTTTCTTCCAACATGAAAAGGTATATTTTTGGTGAACATTCTGGTCATTATTTTCTATATAATGAAAATGAAAGACAAATGGGACTAAAAAATTGCGAAAAAAAAAAAAAAAATTTGTTTGTTTATGTGTGTTCCACTGTGTGAGTGTTTATATTATGGCTGTCAAAAATAACGCATTGATCTTCTGCAATTAAAGTCACCATGAATTTAGAATTGACTTTTTTGGTGATGGTAGGGCACATTAGTCACATACACAACATATGGTAGGCTAAATGATAGTTCATAAGTAGTCAAACATGTAGAGTATACATTTAAACCATTAAAAATATGTAGCAAAAGAGGTTACCTTTGTTGAATTAATTTATTTCTAGAATAATTAGTGGGGGCCTGTATCTATACATCTGTATTTTTGGAACTAATGGTCACTCTTTGATTTGTTAAACACAATCCAGAATGTGCTAACACACTACTTCATCAATGAAACACACTACTTAATCATAACCTGACCAAAAAATAAATAAATTAAGTAAAATCTAGGTGACTATATAATTCAGCAGTAAAAAGTATGCTAGCCTAAAGAAAAAAACTTTGCACAGTAATTTTATAAAATCTAAATGTTAATAAAAGTTTAAAATTACTATTTGTATTCTTATGAAATGAAAAAACTATATTTGATTTATATTTATATATGAATGTAAAGACATATGTATTTATAATAATCCAAGATTAAAAGACGTTTATTTTAAATGTACTGTGCTGCTTTTAATGGGGCAACAAGATATGATAGATACGACAGAACAAAATAGGCTATTAATAATTTTTCAGTGTGCAAAACCATGATGATATGAAATGCTTCAAAACTGCAGCACAAACCGCTTATGCGCATCCCAGGTGCAGAATGATGTGCTTAAAGCAATATGGAGTGTGCATTGAAAAGTTCACGGCACAAAGAGAATCCCTGTGTATATCTGCATCTAACAGTTTATTGATCATTTGTTTCTTCTCACTTTTAAATTCCAGTTATTGTGCGTGACGCCAATTCATAGTCCTTGTGTTGTTCGATCTAACACCCTGTAGCCAGTATGATGACATCGGTCAGATGTCAACAGCAATAAACTCGAGCAAGATAAAGACATTTTATGCCAATCCACAGCCCTTTATCTACATATCAAGTATTATAATGGGAATATATCATATTGGAGAGTTTTACCGTGCAGACTGTCATTACTGAACACGACGCGCTGTTTGAGTGCTGAACAGAGAATGATTGACAGCTGCAGCGGAGGGAAGACTAGTTTCTGTGAACTTAAATGTAATGATGTACATATTCTTCTGTCCCTCACATGAAGCTATGGTTTCAGATTGCTTTGAATATAGTATACGAAAACTTAACTTAATTGGCGCTAGTCTATTTCTTTTGCTCTATAACTCCCATTTTTGCCGTATTAAAGAGGAATTATCAATCGGTTATTTAAATATCGCGACAGGCCTATTTTGAGACTGTGGCGGGGCTGCCACGGTCTAGTTAATGTATGGGAAACACTGATGTGTGTGTGTATACACAGTGCTCAGCGTAAATGAGTACACCCCTTTTGTGAAGTAACAAAAACAACTTGACAAGACTTTTATATAACAGTTTTATATAACATCTGTTTAACTTATAACATGAAAGTAAGGTTAATAATATAACTTAGAGAACAAAATTTTCAGTTTTTTCTCAAATTAGGGTGATGCAAAAATGAGTACACTCCACTGAAAGTCTGGAGCAAAGCAAAATTTTAGACTACAAATGTCTAATTTAACAAGAATTTAACCACAGGTGAGTCGAATTATTCATTACACAGGTGTCCAGCAGACAGTTGACTATAAAAGGGTGTTAAAACCCCTTCCCATTTCATGCTGTCAGCAATGGCACCACATGGAAGAGAAATGTCACAAGACCTGAGAAAGAAAATAATTTCTTTACACCAGAAAGGTGAAGGCTACAAGAAGATCAGCAAAGCTTTACTTATCAGTCAGAATACTGTAGCAAAAGTGGTAAAAAAATGTAAAAAAAGATGGAACTGCAACAGGGGCGTTTCCTTCGAGGAGGCAAGGGAGGCAGGGCCCCCTCAAAAAATCTGGATGAGAAAATAATCAATATTACAAAAATAAAACAACGCAAATGTTACAAAATATGACATTAAAAAGTGTAAAAGTCACTCGTTTTTCTAAAGAAACACTGTCAAACAGCGACACCCGCAGGTAAAGTTACAGCGGGAGTCCTCTGCCTCCCATCAGCTCATAGAAACAAAGCAAAGCCCCCAAAGCATGCGGTGGGTTTAGTGGGGGGTAATTGAGAATGAATGGGGGAAAGTCACGTGAGAGGAGGCAATGCCTCAACTGCACTATGATTGGATATGATCGGTTATGATTGGACATGACTGGTTCGTGCGATAAATCCCGCCTCTTGTTTTCGTACGCGTCCTTGTCGAATCGGCCTGAATGAGGACAGTGATGGCGTTAATGGGAAGACTAATTAAAAAGTAAGTAAACAACTGTCACTTACATATCACTGCTTTGTGTCATGTCAAAATCAAACTCAAAATGGCCTGAAAACATGATGACTCGGGTGGGTTTTAGTGAGCAATCAGCGTGGTGAAATTAAAGGTACATCTTTGTGTTTGTGAGCACTGACCAGTGTGTACAAGCTTGATGACTGCTGAAAATAAATTGACTATTGAAAAGAAAATCTGAATATTAGTTAATAATAATATAAATAATAGTTTAAGTTGTTACTGCCTTTACTTATTATTTTGGAATAAATGTAAAAATGAGTAAAAACACTAACTTGATGAAATTTATACTTGGTTTTAAAAAATAGAACATTACATAGTGTAAAAATAACAAAATAGAATTGTATTTCTTTTTATGTAATGTTAACTTAAAATGTGTAACTGGGACATAAATGAGGACTTTGCTTCCTCAATTAAAAACACCACCGCACACCACTCATCATCTTCTGATGAGAAGGGTTGAAGAAATAAGGCATGCAAATTCACTGGAGTTATCTAAAGAAGTAGAAAGCCTAACCAGGGTCACTATTTCCCGTTACACAATATGGCATACACTGCAGAGGAATGGCATGCGTGGGTGCCGTCCACGAAAGAAGCCTCTCCTAAAGCCCAGGCACAAAAAAGCCCACCTAGAGTTTTCCAGGGCCCATGCTGACAAAGATGAAGACTACTGGGACTCTGTATGGCGTCGCAAAGGTGAGGAATACAAAAAAAAATGCATGGTGCCTACAGTGAAACATGGTGGTGGCCGTGTCCTTATGTGGGGCTGCATGAGTGCTGCTGGTGTTGGGGAGCTGCATTTCATTGATGGCATCAAATTCACAGATGTACTGCTCTATACTGAAAGAGATGATGCTACCATCACTCCATGCCCTTGGTCGTCGTGCACTTTTCCAACATGACAATGATCCTAAACACACATCTAAGGCCACTGTTGGATTTCTGAAGAAGAACAGGGTGAAAGTGATTCAGTGCCTCCTGATCTGAACCCAATCGAACACCTATAGAGAATTCTGAAGAGACAAGTTGAGCATCACTCTCCATCCAGCATCCAGTCTTTAAAAGAGGTCATTCTTGAAGAATGGAAAAAGATAGAGGTTGCAAAATGTCACCAACTTGTTCATTCCATGCCTAGAAGACTTGGTGTTGTCATTAAAAATCATGGAGGCCATAAAAAGTACTAGATGTAGTAGTTTTTGTTGTGGGGTGTACTCATTTTTGCATCACCCTAATTTGAGTAAAACTCAAAAATGTGTAATCTAAGTTCTATTATTAACCTTACTTTCATGTTATAAGTTAAACAGTTGTTATATTAAACTTGGTCTTGTCAACATTTTGGAAGTTGTTATTGTGTTCATTAAGATATTGTTTAAAATGTTACTTTTCAAAGGGGGTATACTCATTAACGCTGAGCACTGTGTGTATATATATATATATATTTAGGGAACATTGTATGGACCACTTTTGTACTTTTATGATCTGTTTATGCTGCCTTTTTAGAGCCTAACAACCACATTTCTTATTTATTTCCATTATACTCAAAATAATGGCCAGGCCTGGACATCCTTGTAAAATGTACATTCTTTCTTCCACAAAATAGTCAAACAGGTTTGGAACAATATAAGGATATCATAGACAGCATGTCTAACAAATAGTTACTGTAGTATGTTATTGGCGTGATAGTTCTGCTTTAATGGTTGTGTTAAATGTGCTGGAGTATCTTTTGAAAATGGCCTTAATTTGAAGAACATAATTTAGCTATTCTTGAGTTTGAGGACTAAAAAGATTTATTGTTGAATGTAAAAAGACTCAAGGCCTGTCAACCGCACTTTATCATTTTGATAATCTATATTACTTTAGATGGAGGATGACGCTGTCTCGAGCACTAAATATGAATCATAAACACATTTATGGACGTTGTATAGCCTTTATAGCCTTTTGTTGGCTTTTGGTATTTATTATAAAGCATGTTTTTCAGAGAGAGGTACTGTTTATTGTAATTAATTTTGTCTTTTCTTTCAGTCACCAGACCCAAACAACATGTTGGGACCACCCAAAGATGGCAGAACTGTACCAGTCATTAGGTAGGCCTGATTCAGATCTGATGTGCATGAGTAGAGTAGAGCTGGATGATGTATTGAATATTAATAGCATGTTCATGATCGTCTTACTGGTGACTTACCAAAAATGTTAATGGAGGTCCTTAATGTGACATTTTACTGTATATTAAAATATTTTAGGGAAATTTTTTTTATATATATAAAATATACACTGAGACTGGAGTAATGATGCTGAAAATTCAGCTTTTCCATCACTGGAATAAATTACATTTTAAAATATGTAAAAAAAATAAAAACAAAATGGGTATTTTAAATTCCAACAAAATTTCACAGTTCTTAATGTAATTTTGATCCAAATAATGTAGCCTTGGTAAGCATAAGAGACTACTTTCAAAAACTAAAATTTTAAAATCTTACCAATCCCAAACTTTTGAACAGTTTTAATGTTACACCTGGCAACAGTGTCTGTAAAGTAATGATTTATGTAATCAGACTTTTATACAAAAATATATTGTTATATAAATGTACATAGATAAATTGTCGAAAAGCTGAAACCTTTTTTTAGCCATATAGCCCGACCCTGCTATGGAGTAGTTACATCTCACACTACAACATTGATTACTGCAAATGTGAAATTGCCCTTAAGTAAAATGCCAGATTGTTAGATGAAACATTTTTGATCAATGGTTTAGAAATAGAGAAACTAATTGGATGATACTTGCTTGATGTTTCTGCTGCCTATTTTTCAGATCCCAACAAATAAGATCAAAATTAGAAATTGTCAGAAGCAGAGATGAGAGGTTTTACTGTGACAATAATGAAATGTTACATGAACAGTTTGCTAAAATGAATGTCACGTTTTCTTTTGCTAAACAGCGGATCTCAACAACGTACGGTTCTCTGCATACAGGACAGCAATGAAGCTCAGACGAATGCAGAAAGCTCTCTGCTGTGAGTCCACACAATTTAATCTTTGCAATCACACAGCACTGTTAATCTTTTTCAGCTATTCATTCTTCTCTTGACAATAAGCTAAAATAGTCTTTATTTTGTCTCAAACCAAGTCTCAGAGAAAATTTTGTGAAGAGGAAAGAGTTAGAATTTGCTTTGCCACATTGTATGCCGAGTTACAACGACTTCCTGTTTCATGGCGAAACATCGAACTTTGTCAGGCCACCACGGACATGCCTTTCAGCAAAAACTCAAGATCTTCGCAATTTAACGTCGCAAAGGCCTTTAGATTAGACTGACCAAATATGACGTTGATCTGATTAAAGCTCTTGGAGGAGTTTGTTAAAGTACAATGCCTGGAAATGGCAAAAATATAAATGGGAAAATTCAAAATATCTCACTTCCTGTTGGGTTTGCAGATTTTGCACCGGGGCTTTTTTGTAGGTATTGGGCTGTTACATCTGCCTACCGAATTTCATACCTGTACGTGAAATGTAGCTCGAAGGGCGCTTAATTAAAATTTTGTAGGTGGCGCTATCGAGCCATTTTGCCACACCTAATTCTGAAACCTACATCAGACGTACATTTTCACCACTTCTGACGCGATTCATTTTGGAGAAGAAGAATTGACTGAGCAATTACAATAGGGTCCTCACACCATCGGTGCTCGGGCCCTAAAAATGGCAGATGGAGCAATAATAACTGACATGATCCATGATATCATGATATTTTTAGTGATATTTGTAAATTGTCTTTCTAAATGTTTCGTTAGCATGTTGCTAATGTACTGTTAAATGTGGTTAAAGTTACCATCGTTTATTACTGTATTCACGGAGACGAGCTGTCGCTATTTTCATTTTTAAACACTTGCAGTCTGTATAATGCATAAACACAACTTCATTCTTTATAAATCTCCCCAACAGTGTGTAATGTTAGCTTTAGCCCGTTAGCCACGGAGCACAGCCTCAAACTCATTAAGAATCAAATGTAACCATCCAAATAAATACTATACTCACATGATCCGATGCATGCATGCAGCATGCATGACGAACACTTTGTAAAGATCTATTTTGAGGGTTATATTAGCTGTGTGAACTTTGTTTATGCAATGTATATAGAGTCGCGAGCTCTGGGGTGGGAAGCGCGAGGATTTAAAGGGGCAGCAGCCTGAATCGGCGCATTTCTAATGATGCCCCAAAATAGGCACTTAAAAAAAATAATAAAAAAAAATCTATGGGGTATTTTGTGCTGAAACTTCACAGACACATTCAGGGGACACCTTAGACTAATATTACATCTTGTAAAAAAAAATTCTAGAGCACCTTTAAATCCCTAGAATGGATCTTTTAGTCTATGCTGTTTTTAATCGATGCGTGAACAAAACTTCACTAAACATTACTTGTAGGGTGCTTCCCATCCAATAAATCGCAATAACTTTTTGCTTTGTTACTTTTGTTATTAATCAAAATCTCAGCTTTCTATAACGAAATTCAAAAAATAAACTGAATTTTGGCACTCTTTAATGTGACATGATGGATCGCTGTATCGCCTCGTTTCAAGCGGCATGTGAACCAATCATCTTTACTACTAGTTGTAGCACGAAATAAGCATGAATGAACATCGGAAGGTATGTTAAAAGATACAGTATGACTTATTAAGATGTGTTATGTCTTATGTAATCACTCAATCAGTATTTAAAGTGTGGAAAGACATCAGTAAAACAGATTGTAAACAATGTCAGGAAAGTCAGTCCATAAACTTGTTAGTTAGCTAGAAAAATGAATTATAGAGAGGAGTTATATTACAGAAGTGAGTACAACCCTCACATTTTCGTAAATATTTTATTATATCTTTTCATGTGACTTAGAGCCCTGCATTTCTGCCCGAGCCCGACGGGCCCCGACTTATTTACGGCCCACGGGCCGGGCTTCGGGACGATTTTCACGTCATAGCTCAGAGGCGGGCTGGGCCTCGGGCCTGTTTTAGGCTTCTTCTCCTTTTAATACTTTGGACATCCATTAATTAAAATAAACCATGAGAAGCTGATGATGGTAAAACAAACACATGCATAGATATAGTGCTGTGCTGGCGGAAACATGATGAGACCATAGCTGCGTCTCATTTCTGAGGCTGCGTGCGCGCGTCCTCATGTTTAGTGTAGCAGAGAGTGCACCTTCAGCGCAGCAGCTGGAAGAGTGAGAATTGGATTAAAATTAGGGATGTTCATTTCTGTGTGAACCCATTAAAAATACCAAAATGTTATTTTCAAGGCTTTAGTTTTATACATATGCAAATATGGCATATAAAACAACAGAATATGAATATTCACACGTCACGTACCCGCAGCGCTTGAATGGAGAAATCACGCCGGCGCCTTGTGCACATACACAACATACATAGCCTATCAGTTCTCACATTTTTAACTTGACATCACAGCCTGTTTATTATCAAAATAAAATACAGTCAATCAAAGTTACACTGCTCAATGTATATATAGGCTAGTCTGTACAATCTGTGGCGTTCAGCCCTATACTATCGACTCACTTACAAAGAGCACATGTGAAGGATGTATTGTTGGAACGCGAGCGAAGTACAAAGCCTATAATTTACATAATAAATAATAGTTTAGCATTCAGATACTTGGAGAGGTAGGCGACATGTTCTTTTATTTTTCGTTATGGTTCTGTTCTGAATAGGCTACCGTTTATAGGATATGTTGTCTATAGCTATATGTTTATAGTTTTTCTTTTTAAACCGTCTAACCGATAGTATTAATTGGTCAAACTTCTTGGTTAACAGTTAACTAGTCAATTATGAGCATCCCTAATTAAAACTTTCCAATGCGGATGCCGTGCTTTTTCTCTCACGATTCTCTTTCTCTATGAGAGTGTTCTTCTGGCTGTAGCTTGTTGTCTCGCTTTTCATTTGAAAATAAAATGACCATGTTCAGTGGTGAAGCTTTGATTTTGATGCACAGCTGTGGTGTATGGTAAGACAACCTGTAAGTTTGTTTTTAAGCCAGTTTTGTTTTTGTTTTTTTGTTTTTCCGCACGCTGTTAAGAGCAGCAGAGCAGCCTGCCTCAGCTTGAAAAAAGTAGCTTTTTACTGTGGTAGTGCTAATAAACGTTTAAACTAACATTGTGATATGTTTATATTAGTGTTTTATATCTATGGCTTTTATTGAACAAGTGTTGATTTGAGAGTCTAAATCGATCAAACGTACTCAACTCACTGTCGGCCGCTGCGAAACAAAGAAGTGCTCCAAACATTGTTCTAAATTAACTTAATAAAGAAACGAAAAGGATTACAACTACTTTGCAATTAAAAACAAAACTGAACATTTTAATGACTGCAACAAAGGCTGCGTTATGAAGAGGATTTAAAAAAATAAAAAAAACGGGCTCGGGCCGAAAATTCTGACAAGCTGTCGGACACGGGCCGGGCTAAGGCCTGAGCGTCTCGGGCCAGGGCCAGGCTAGGGCCAAGATTTGTGGCCCGTGCAGGGCTCTAATGTGACAACACTGAAGAAATGACACTTTGGTACAATGTAAAGTAGTGAGTGTACAGCTTGTATAACAGTGTAAATTTGCTGTCCCCTCAAAATAACTCAACACACAGCCATTAATCTCTAAACTGTTGGCCACAAAAGTGAGTACACCCTAAGTGAAAATGTCCAAATTGGGCCCAAAGTGTCAATATTTTGTGTGGCCACCATTATTTTCCAGCACTGCCTTAACCCTCTTGGGCATGGAGTTCACCAGAGCTTCACAGGTCGCCACTGGAGTCCTCTTCCACTCCTCCATGACGACATCACGGAGCTGGTGGATGTTAGAGCTGGATGTAGAGACATTGCACTCCTCCACCTTCCGTTTGAGGATGCCCCACAGATGCTCGATAGGGTTTAGGTCTGGAGACATGCTTGGCCAGTCCATCACCTTTACCCTTAGCTTCTTTAGCAAGGCAGTGGTCATCTTGGAGGTGTGTTTGGGGTTGTTATCATGTTGGAATACTGCCCTGCGGCCCAGTCTCCGAAGGGAGGGGATCATGCTCTGCTCATTCATGGTTCCCTCAATGAACTGTAGCTCCCCAGTGCCGGCAGCACTCATGCAGCCCCAGACCATGACACTCCCACCACCATGCTTGACTGTAGGCAAGACACACTTGTCTTTGCACTCCTCACCTGGTTGCCACCACACAAGCTTGACACCATCTGAACCAAATAAGTTTATTTTGGTCTCATCAGACCACAGGACATGGTTCCAGTAATCCATGTCCTTAGTCTGCTTGTCTTCAGCAAACTGTTCGCGGGCTTTCTTGTGCATCATCTTTAAAAGAGGCTTGCTTCTGGGACGACATCCATGCAAACCAATTTGATGCAGTGTGCGGCGTATGGTCTGAGCACTGACAGGCTGACCCCCCACCCCTTCAACCTCTGCAGCAATGCTGGCAGCACTCATACGTCTATTTCCAAAACACAACCTCTGGATATGACGCTGAGCATGTGCACTCAACTTCTTTGGTCGACCATGGCGAGGCCTGTTCTGAGTGGAACCTGTCCTGTTAAACTGTATGGTCTTGGCCACCATGCTGCAGTTCAGTTTCAGGGTCTTGGCAATCTTCTTATAGCCTACGCCATCTTTATGTAGAGCAACAGTTCTTTTTTTCAGATCCTCAGAGAGTTCTTTGCCATGATGTGCCATGTTGAACTTCCACTGACCAGTATGAGAGAGTGAGAGCAAAGAGCTTAGAACCCAAGAGGCGACACTTTGATACTTTTTGGGTTACAGCCACTAGATGGCGTTCCGGTAGCGCGGCCACCATTATGGGCTGAAAATGCTAATTGGCCCATAGAATCTTTCACATTTTACGCACCCAAAATCTGCGAATTTCACTGCCAAATCAGAAGCGCAATAGAACAGTTTTTTAAATTAAGTCACCAGTAAATTGTATGGCTCCCACAGTAAATGTTGTATTGTCTTATATATGTTTTATTTTACCAGTTGTGGAATCCAACCATTCAACCATCTGAGGTAACGTAGTTAACCTACTTTGAGTATTTTATGCAACTTTACACATTTATTAATAGTAAATTAATAATTAATAAACTTAAAGGTGCCCTAGAATTGAAAATTTAATTTACCTCAGCATAGTTAAATAACAAGAGTTCTGTACATGGAAATGACATAAAGTGAGTCTCAAACACCATTGTTTCCTCCCTCTGAAGAAGGTCTTTTTGAACACCGACTGTGACGCAACAGTAGGGATCATTAATATGTACGCTCCCAACTTTTGCATATATCAGCCCATGTTCAAGGCATTAGACAAGCCAGTATTAACGTCTGGAGCCGAGTCATTCATCAGATGTTATGTAGGTAAGCAAGCAAGGACAATAGCGAAAAATGGCAAATGGAGCAAAAATAACTGACATGATTCATGATATCATGATATTTTTAGTGATCTTTGTAAATTGTCTTCCTAAATGTTTCGTTAGAATGTTGCAAAAATGTGAGGGGTGTGCTCACTTCTGTGAGATACTGTACCTGATTTACCTGATATATGTGTATATGTGTGTGTGTGTATATATATATATATATATGTGTATATATATATATATATATATATATATANTATATGTGTATATATATATATATATATATATATATAGACATATATATGAAATACAAATGAATCAATATCAAATTGAAACAAATCCTATGCTTATGAATTTGAATCAAATGGAATCATGACATTTGTGTCAATGCCCAGCCCTAATAACTTCTGACCACGCATAACATCTTAGCAACCCTTTAGCAATGACCTGGGATAACCCTAGAAACAGCATAGCAACACTCTAGCCACTCAGAACACATTATCAAGTTGCTTTTTTGTGTGCACAGTGGATCTTCTGGGCATGTCTGCGGCCTGTGAGTCCTTTGAGCAGCACAATCTGAAACAGAATGAGCAATTCATGGACATCATGCAGGTGATCAACTGTCTGACCACCATCTACGACCGTCTGGAGCAGCAGCACAGCAGCCTGGTCAATGTGCCTCTGTGCGTGGACATGTGTCTCAACTGGCTGCTCAACGTTTATGATACGTACGTTTAACTTTTTTTTGGTTGTTGTTGTTCCTTTGCGTGTTTAAGATATTGTGGGATAGTTCCATGTTTGAAAGAAGGTCATATGGGGTTGGAATAACATGAGGGTGAGTAAATGATGAAAGAGTTTTAAATTTGGGGTGAACTAATCCTTTAAATATTAGAACATATGAGTCAGAGAGAATCAAGGAGTTGGACTCAATTGGTACTCAGCATGTTTCTCAGTAGGATCACACTGAGCCATAAATCATGCAGTGTTTGTACATGGAGGTGGTAGATTCCACAGAAGACCCCTGTCTTTCCCCCAAAGTAAACTGAGAGAAAAACATTAGAGGTCATTTCATTCTACGCCTGCTTTTTACCTAGATTGTCTTGCAAAGCAGTGTTTTTCTTAGAAGATGGGCTGAAGAAATGCAGTCGTCAAGGCTCCCTTGGGTCCTTAAGTCTTAAATTTGAGGATGAAAAACAGGAATTGCTTTACAGCCTAATATAAATATTAAACTTCAAAAGACAATGATGTAATTAGATAAACATAAACACTAATAAAAATACAGAATTATGTTAGACACATATGCTTGCACTGTCTCTGACTACATATATTTAAAACATTTGAAATATTGTATTTTATTGAATAATGTATTTATTTTTAATAACCAAATTATTACCATATTTAATGCACCATTACCATACTTGTTGCTAAATTAAAACTTTCATTTTGGATGAACTATAAACAATACATATTGTCACTATTTTGTATTGTGACACAATATATTTTATTACACCCCTAATATTTACTTTGTGTTTAAATTGTAATATGTTTTAGATGGTCGTAGGCATGCAAGTTTTATCTCCCTAATCTTTTTGAATGAGCAACTGGAAGTAGTAAAGCATAGGCATTTCAAAATAAGAGTCTCAGTATACTTCGGGCTTTGATTTTGATTTAAATTTATTTGACAAGTTTACAAAACTGTACAAGAAATAACAAATATTCCATACAATTTAAAAAACTGTCAAGGATAAAGACACAAAGCTATTGGCTTATTTCCATTGTTAACTGCTTGGTAATTAAAAGTCAAACATTATGCATCATGGGGAGTTGGATATTATTGGTATTTTGTTTACATAATATAATGTATCTAGCATTTAATTCAACATGAACTCTTGTAGTTTTTTCTGGGCTGCCCTGCCCCATCACAGGAAGGAAAAACTAAGAACATTAATTAACGCATTCAATATATATATAAATATTTTATTAGTATCTGAACAATAATCTTTTTATTGGCTTCCTTTAAGCACATTATTATCATATCAGCAAAATCTAATATGGATCAACCTCTAATTGATATATATTTATATATTAGTACATAAACCAATTTCAATACATATTTTATAAATAAAACATGTTTTAAGTATTTAAAACTTGCCGTTCCTGTTTTGCTGATATAGACAGTGTTAAGTCCTTGTTAAATGTGCCCCCAGCCTGTTTAATAAAGTAAAGCTGAGAAACATGATTAATTTTGATGTTAAGGGTTTGTACTGGATGGACATACGGTATAAATTTTTGTTTATCCAGGTCTTTAAAAAAATAAATACAGTATTAATTTTATTTATCTAAGTCTTGATTTTAAAGAGACCTTGGTTAAACTTTAAAGATGAATTCAGAAGAAATTTTATTTTTTAAAAGCAAAAACAGTATATTTTCCCAGTGTGTATGGTACAGAAACGTAGTTTTTTTGTTCCTAATCTTGACTCTTTATCTGCAAAAAAGATTTAAAAAAGAGCCATTGTCGGTCTTGCTTTAGTCATTTGTCACCTTGTTATTTTGTTTTTTTCCCTGCAGAGGACGAGCTGGCAAGATTCGTACCCTATCCTTCAAAACAGGAATAATCTGTTTGTGCAAAGCTCACCTTGAAGATAAGTACAGATGTAAGTTTTTCTGCTTATCTTATATGCTTCCTCCTTTCTATTTTGTCTCTAAGTCATAATTAGAACCAAGATATTTGTTCGGTTTACAGAACTGTACTACTAGTTGTTTACATCTCTCTCAGGTGTTTTACAGTGTCTTGTAGTGTGTTGTCATTGTTTTCTGGTTAATAGCACTGCTGTAAATGCTGTTGTAAAGCTTTGGAGTTTGCTCGTTTGGACTATATAGCACACAGTATAGTGCAACAGCTGGAGGTATTCCAGAAATTAAGGTTAACTTACTGTCACATATATCCTGAACTCTTGGTTCGTGGGGTTTACAACAACCCCATTAGTGGGGGAAACAAAACAACGCAATCTGTAAAACAGGTTGCATCGCTTCCGGTTCAGGTCTTTTGTATGTGCTTTGTTAAATATAGAGCCATTTTACTAAAGATACCTTCAAAGGAGCGATCAAAATGGAGCATGACCGATGTTCATCGTATATATGCAGATTGATATCTAAAAGTTTATTTTTCTTCTTATTAACGTTTAGATATTTAAATCAAATAAAATGCCTAGCATAAAAAGAGCTAGCTAGGCTGGCTGATTACCTTAAAAGTCCAAAGATATAGCCGTCAGTTCGTACTGCCGCTTACGTGAATGCGATATGACCCGTTTTCCCGTTTGTTAACTTGACGTTCTGCATAAAGCCTATAACCCAAACCTTGCTTCCTCTGGGTTGACTGAACTTGCTCCCGACCGGGTTTTTGTAACCGGCATATCCAGAGTATTTTCACAGTGAAAACACAGAGACATTCTCAATAGAGTGCCAAGTCACCACGGAAACAGATGCAAAAAAAAGTGTGCCATACTTCGTCTTTCTTTTTCTTTTGTTTAATGGCGATTTACATTGTATATCGCCACCTACTTGGCAGTTGTGCAATCATTTTTATAATCTTATCTTCAAAGGAGGTTATGTTCAAAGAGTAAGTTACTATGGCTACTTACTTATCCTGAAAGTTACCTCCATTTTTACCTCCGAGTTTAGGTAATCCGTAAACTCGCCCGGGTATGTCGCATAACCTGCTTTCTGGAATACCCCCCTGCACAGAAATAAATATTTGTGGCACCGCAGAGCCGGCATTTACATTAATAACAAGTATGTTAATACAGGACACAGTGATGATATAAACAAAACTGTTCCCAATGGTGAAAAACTGAAGAGCATATTTTCACAAGATATACACTACCATTCTTAAGTTAGGGGTTGGTGCGACATATATATATATATATATATATATATACAGGGCCTGAAATTAACACCCAACCACGCGCCAAATGCGGGTGAATTTTGCAATTGGCGGGTAAAACTGTCAATCTACCTGCCACATTGGCGGGTAGCCAATGACAATTGAGTGATTCATTAGTTGTTGTTTTTTGCGTCTGTTGTTTTTTTTTTTTTTTTAAGTCCGCCATTTCGTTGGATTTTAGCTCAAAATGTGGCGGCACATTACTGGGGTAAAGAGGCCAGCTGAAACAAACAACCAACAAAAAGATGAGGATGAGTCAAAGAAAAGTAAAAGACGACGTTTTAATTCAAAGTGGACAATTGGCGACAATGGCAAGGTTCGTGAGTGGCTGATTTATGACAGCAGTACAGACGAAATGTACTGCAGTGACTGCCGTATGTATGGCTCAGAGAAAGCAAAGTCAAATCCTTTTGTAATCGGGACTAAAAACTTAAAATTAGCAGCAGTCAGTATATATGACTATGACATATGAGTATGTCTGTGTGACACAGCAAATCAATGAATTAAAAAGATTTAAAAAAATTATAGTCTAAGAGTTATTATTACTTATAATGATTTCGTTAATAACTTGACAGCACTTAAATGTGTATTCTTACAAGTTAAAGAACAATGTTTGTGTGATTTCTATTTTTCACCTTTATGAGGCAAAAAAACNGGTGCAGGTCTACAATTTTGTTTCTGGTGTCCTTTGAGAGCTCTTTGGTCTTGGCCATAGTGGTGTTTGGAGTCTGACTGTTTGAGGTTGTGGACAGGTGTCTTTTGTACTGATAACGAGTTAAAACAGGTGCCATTAATACAGGTAACGAGTGGAGGACAGAGGAGCCTCTTAAAGAAGAAGTTACAGGTCTGTAAGAGCCAGAAATCTTGCTTTTTTGTAGGTGACCAAATACTTATTTTCCACCATAATTTGCAAATAAATACTTTAAAAATCAGACAATGTGATTTTCTGGATTTTTTTTTCTCATTTTGTCTCTCATATTTGAAAGGTACCTATGATGAAAATTACAGGCCTCTCTCATCTTTTTAAGTGGGAGAACTTGCACAATTGGTGGCTGACTAAATACTTTTTTGCTCCACTGTATATATATATACATACATACATATATACAGTATATAAATTTGAAAGAAGTCTAATGCTCACCAAGGTTCATTTATTTGAGTAAAAAAGGTAATATTGTTAAATATTATAACAATTTAAAATAATGTTTTCTATTTTAATATATTTTAATTTATTTCTGTGATGGCAAAGCAGAATTTTCAGCACCATTAATCTTTGATGGATTCAGAGAGTAGGATTCTTTAATGAATAGAAACATAACTATGTATGACAAAATAATAACATAATTACCATACTAGGTATGTTATGAAAACTGTCTTTGCTGACAAGTTTAATTGATACATGCCACTGAACATCGAAAAAAAAAAAAATTTCTCTTCTTCTTTTTATCAATGCATGATGGTTTTGACTCTCTGTCTCTGTTACCTGTTTCCCTCATAATTTCGTCTTATACTCTAGTTTTATTCAGAGAGGTGGCCAGTGCCACAGGTTTCTGTGACCAGCGGCGCCTCGGCCTCCTTCTGCACGATGCCATTCAGATCCCCAGGCAGCTGGGTGAGGTGGCGTCTTTCGGAGGGAGCAATATCGAGCCCAGTGTGCGCAGCTGCTTTCAGTTTGTAAGTAAACAATGTCTACATTCATAAACTGATAACATTAAAGCATGCACTTTTGTAGCTTTTTTTCTTTTCTTTTTTTTCTTTTTTCAAAACAGTGGTACATGCCACACTATTTTTGTCTTGTTCAATAAGAAACTTTCTTAATTTCATATGGTCTTTAAATATTCAAATGGTCTTTAAATTCATTCAAAAGATTTTCACAAATAATCATTCAAAAGAGCCTGTACAACTGTGTACATTCCCTCAGTCTATTCAGTGTTTTCATCAGTTTTATTTTCTTTTGTTCTGAAATGAAGGCCAATAACAAACCAGAGCTAGAAGCGTCAGTCTTCCTGGACTGGATGCGTTTAGAACCTCAGTCGATGGTTTGGCTTCCTGTCCTTCACCGTGTGGCGGCCGCTGAGACAGCAAAGCACCAGGCTAAATGCAACATTTGTAAGGAATGTCCTATTATTGGCTTCAGGTATGGACCTTTTTCTTTAGTGCTATTATTCAGAATGACTGATTTTGCCTCAGGTGCTTTAAAAGTCTCAGCACTTTTTGTGCATTATTAAGCATTGCACCAAACTTCAAGGCAGATGTTGAAAAAGAAGATCTTTGTCTGTGTTTTGAGGCTCAAAAAGCTGCAGTGTTCATTCTCTTCTATTAGAGGTTTTATTGGTGGGAGAACACAGTCTTACTTGAATTATTTTTTATATATTTGACTTTAAAGTCAACTTGATATCACAGTGACGCTTTTTGCTTTCTTCCTGCTCTTATTTGTTGGTGTATGTCTTTCAAATGGGATTTTTGGCTCAGGGTCTGGCTCTGTCTTCTTTTATAGTCTGTGGCTTGATAAGTTGTCTAATACTTATTAGTGATCGACCAATGTTGATTTTTTTTTAGAACCGATACCGATAATTTGTGTGTTTATGTGCCCGATAACCGATATGCAGAACCAATATTTATTTACTGTTATACTTCTGTTTTGACACGATTACAACACCACTGAACTGAACAAACCATTTTATTTATAACAATCACTCCCTCCTTGCATAGAAAACAAAACAAATCTTATTTATACACCAATAAATAGAGGGGTCTGAAAGTGCAAAAAATAAAAAAGTGCAGTGTTACTAAACTGTTTTTTGTTGAAAATTAGTAATCTTTCATGTTAATTTTAATCTTCATATTACAAAATAAAATTTCTAAAAATCAGCTTTCCTGTAGCTCAGTGGTTAGAGCGTGGCACTAGCAATGCCAAGGTCATGGGTTCGATCCCAGGGACTGCACATACTCAGATACAAATGTATAGTATAATGCAATGTAAGTCGCTTTGGATAAAAGCGTCTGCCAAATGCGTAAATGTAAATGTAAAAAGCGTCAGCAGCAACACTAATGTTAACAGTAAGCAAAATAAATGTAGAATGTCTAATGTTTTCAAATGGAGAAAATAATTTAAAGACAGGAGTCATATCAACTTTGCAGAAATGTAATACTTCATTTTAAACTACAGTTTTAGTAGATTTATAAGCTGTTTAATTGGCTAAAGTGTGAAGAATAATTCGCTGGATAATATTAAATAACTGAATAATATTCTCTGGAATATTGGAATATAACAAACAAAACATTGTATTTTATTGCATTTCTCAACTGGTATGTTATATCAGAATTATTAATAATGTTTTTGTCGTTCTATATTATGAAATATCTGCTGACAAAGCACTGTTTATCTATGCATTTACACAGAACTATAAACTGCGATTGCTCGCAGAGATAATAAATAATTAATTTCCATAGAGTTGTGTTTACTTGGATGTTTATTAGCTAATTATAATTACTGTGTTTTAAACAAGAGAATCTTGTTAAAAGTTACATACGGTGGCCGTGCTGGAACATTTCCTGAGCATCAACCCGCTGAGTGAACAATAAAATGCAGACGACTTCACAAGACTAATGATGAGCATAGACAACAGAGAGAGAATTAAATTCAGCGCTTTTATTTCCAACATGTGCTCATTCATGGCTGTATTATTTAATTCATGCAAAGTTACATCTTTATTGGGACAGGTCATGACGGATTATCTTACGTGACTCCGTAAGCTTGTCTCTCTTTCTTGGAGACAAGCTGCATTAACTAGCTACATTTCAGGCATTTATGTAACACATCTAATTTGTGCATTAATGGCTGTTATGTTTTATAAAGTTTACTAATTACAGCGAAGCAGGTAATTATACTTTACATGTGCATGCCGTCGTCTCGTCTCCCCTCAGATGCGCTGTAATGGCGATCCTGCGTGCAATTCTCAAAACACCCACAAGATGGCGGTGTTTATCGATAAATCCGATATTACAAAACCGATATCCGATTATGGTAAAATGCTTAAATATCGGGGAAAATATCGGTCGATCTTTAATACTTATACAGTGTTTGCCTTGTGTTTGTTGTATGAGTTAGGCTGAAAAATCACACTTTTGATGTTGTGTACAAACAAAATGTTTAGTTTTCCTATTCATATTATATCATGTTAATGGTTTAATCATTAATTCATTTCAGGGATTGATTTTAAGGACATTTTGTTTAATTTTGTAACAATTTGCTGTGTTGGGTCACCACTTGGGTCCAATGCAAAATCTGGGCCATTGATTTAAAGTCTGTGAGATTCATTTTTGTAGCACTTAAATTTAAAGTTTGAAATCTCAAAAAGAAAAAAAGAAAAGAGAACATTTATAGAAACTGACACAAGAATGTCTTAAAAACATTTTCACTTGGCATTACCCATAGATGTTCTGAGAGAAATATTTTGCAACAGGACTTTGTCTGTTTTATCCTTTGCAATCAGGGATTTTAGTCTATGACTATAATATTATCAATTCCTCTCTGTGCCTCTAGTAATTAAGAAAGAGAGAGATTAAGAAAGATTTGTTTTATTAAAAATATAAATTTTTTTCTCCAGAATAATGTGCACTGATGAATAATACACAAGATCAGTGGCATCTATGAAAAAGTAAATGGGGTCATTTTTGATGTCATGCCAAAATAAGAAAACTTTTATTAAATCATGTCGTTCAAAACTAGGGATGTGTGTATTGACTAAACGTTTAAACTGAAATTTTGCAACAGACTAGTCTACACCTCCCCCCGCCCCCACTGGTGACTGTATTTGCGATCCATTTGAAATAGACTACTTAATCTATGAACAGTCAAATCCCATACTGAATGCAGCTAAAAATAAGTCAGATACATGCAATGTGCTTGCCTTGCATTATCATTGTATATTAAAGGATTAGTTTACTTCAGAATTAAAGTTTTCTGGTTATTCACTCAACCCCATGTCATCCAAGATGTGTGTCTTTCTTTCTTTACTCGAAAAGAAATTAAGGTTTTTGAGGAAAACATTCTAGGATTTTTCTCCATATAGTGAACTTCACTGGGGTACAATGGGTTGAAGGTCCAAATTGCAGTTTCAATACAGCTTCAAAGAGCTCTCACGATCCCACGAAATTTTAATTCTATAGTGAACTAATCCTTTAAACTTGAGAGTTCACTTAAGCAACGTTAGCCATTTTAGACATATTTATTCAAATCAACTGAATCAATAGGACCAATAAGTTCAAACCTAATAGCCTATTATAAACACATTTTCTCAAATAAAAGTTAGTCCACATAAGTCAACGTGTTAAGGTATTGTTCATTACCACAGCAACCACTTGCATTTCCGGGTATTAACGCGCTTCTAAAGTATCTGTACACATGACGGCGGCAAAATCGCAAGAAAAGCTTGACATGTACTGACAACTATACATTATTTAAGCATTTTCTCTTCGTTAGGATGTTGATATAGCAATTGACAGCTTTTCGTTCAAAATGTTTCTCCTTTAATAAAATTTCATATCGTATTGTCCCTCATAACCGGAAGCATAACAAGCCTATAAGCAAGCTTAATTGTTATATGCTAGTTTGACATGCCAGAGAAAAAACTGAAAAGTTTTGTGTAGACTTTCAAAATACTCCCTCACCTTGCTCGTCTTCCGAGTGGACATTTCTCTGAACCCACCGCGAGCGCCACAGAGAAAACCGACACATGCAAAATCTGAGCTAAAAATAAAAATGATTTTGTTTTCTGCTCCAGATATATACACTTTTCAAAATAATATATTCATTTTAAAATGTAACATTAACATGACAGTAATTTAAACGTCACATTTTTTAAAATATAAAGCAAAACATTAAATGTGCAAAAAAAAAAAACACTAGCAGCAAGCAGTATCGTTTAATCGACTAGTCAAATAGTCTCGCACATCCCTTGCCATATGTCTTACACTTCTATTCAAATCTTTCGGGTCAGTTAGATTTATTTTTTATTTTTTTTTCTCCAGTAAAAACTAAATTACAGTAAAAACTGTAATATTGTAAAACATTATTACAATTTAAAATTACTGTGTTCTATTTGAATATATGTTAAAATGTAATTTATTCCTGTGATGGCAAAGCTGGATTTTCAGCATCATTACTCCAGTCTTCAGTGCCACATGATCCTTCAGAAAACATTCTAATATGCTGATTTGCTGCTCAAGAAACATTTCGTATTGATATCACAGTGGAAAGCGGTTGTAATGTATGTGCTAGGTGAGTAAATGCTGACAGAATGTTCTTTTGGTTGAACCTTCCCTTCAAGTAGTATGTATAAAATCAGACTGTAATATGCTAACTGTTAAGAGTAGGTGAGAGCAGGGAACATCTCCACCTGGAGGATCAAGATGCAACTACACCTTTCTTGGAAATGAATCTGGCATGCATGTCTCTACAGATCCATGATGATTTGAATGTTTTTCCAATGACGTTAACAGTGATCTTATTGTTTGTGTCTGATCTCAACAGGTACCGAAGTTTAAAGCACTTTAACTATGATATCTGCCAAAGCTGCTTCTTTTCTGGCAGAGTGGCCAAAGGTCACAAGATGCAGTACCCTATGGTTGAATATTGCACACCGGTAGGTTTTTTTTTTTGCATCACTGTGTGCTTGGCATATACATCGTAGATTACAGCATTAATTGCATTGCATTTAGAATTTAGTATCTGGTGTAAATGGCTAGCAGATACAACACATTTCAAGATTAAAGTGGAGGTTATGACTTTTTGTGTCTCTGTGTCCTTTTACTTCAGACGACGTCAGGAGAGGACGTGAGAGACTTTGCCAAGGTGTTGAAAAACAAGTTTAGGACAAAGCGTTATTTTGCCAAGCATCCTCGCATGGGTTACCTCCCTGTCCAAACCATCCTTGAAGGAGACAACATGGAGACGTGAGAACCATGATTTTTTTGTGTTCACTTCATTGTGTGTATTACCATCAGCTACTGATTAAGTAGACACGTGTCAGCTGGTACGGCCGTTATTATAAAAAGCATTGTGTGAATCACACTGACTCTAGATACTATCAAGAGAGCAAAATTAAAGTACCCCTAGTATGCTATTTTAAAGGTTCCTAATTTTGTTTTGCTGGTCTCCTGCAATAGATTTACATGCATCAAAGGTCAAAAAACACTAACTTTCTCATAATATACATTGCAGCATCACCTCTTTTCTCCCAGTGTCTGAAACAGTTCGATCAAGAAACCAGTCTCTCTAAACCCCTCCTTTCTGAGAGCTCTAATTGGTCAGATGGCCTAGTCTGTTGTGATTGGTCTAGTGCTTACAGCACGTGTCAAAAAAGAAACACCCATTACCATATCTGAATTTCAGCTCTGGATGCTTCCTCAGAGCTTGTATACACTGTGATACGAACAGTAACAATGGTGTTGTTGTTTTTTTGTATCAATTCCAGCACGAGTCCTCATCCTTTTGCAATGCATGCAAAGTGGATTCTTAGCGCTGAAAACAGCGTCGTCTTGACATTTCGACAACATGAAACAAACTCTTCCAGGCCTCAGATACAACTACAGTGTTTAAGGGTCAAAGCAGACATTGTTTGCTGGCAGCCAGTAAAGACCATAGGCTGGCATTATGCAAATTTGTTACATTGTTATGTAGGTATGTAACAGGAAGTGAGACTGGAATTGCTGACGACTCGTTTCAGTAGTTCAGAATCTATTCTTTCTTTTAGGAGACAATAACTTTATTTGGTGTGCGCTTTGATCTTTAAAACTTTGCAGACCTTTTACATTCACAAACAGCTGTATTACACTGCATGAAAGGAAATATTCAAAAAAGCATAATAGGGGCACTTTAATGTGTGTAGGTGCGATAATGTAGTGTCAGCCATATTTTGAAAATAAACAACTAATTGGATAGTCAATCTTGTATATTTAGACTGGTTTAGGGTCACGTTTGCCACACACTGATCAATGTTATTTTAGTATTATTTATATACTATTATTATAGCATTTATTCATATTTTGAATGAGCTTTTTTTTATATATATTTGCAGTTAATTGTAAAGTTGTAGTAATTGTGCTAAAACATTTATTAGTTTAGTATTTCAGCTTATTCCAAGGCAGTATTTCTCATTTTCACTTCAGTTTAACTTTTTTCTTCTATAATTTATATTTTTGTTTCAGCTTTATTTCATTTAAAGAGTTTTTTAAATAGTTTTAAACAAACCTAGTCCTGGAAACCAAGACCTATGGATTACGCATAGTAATAGACAGTGAACAGTTTGAGGTTCGACAGTAAACATAGAATTTTTTGTTGAAGTGGGCGAATCTCAGACAGTCTGCTTGGTGAGAAAGTTGAAAAGGGTTGTCTCGTGCCATTTTAAAGAACCTCTGTAATTATAAAAATTATGAATTAACCTTTAAACTGAACATTTAAACAGTATACGTTACTTTAAATTCTGAACACTGACATGGAGAAAAAGCTGCGTTCCATCTGACTCACTCCTAAATAAAACATTTTAACTTTCTCAAAGCCCACCTACTACCTTCTCTTATTTGTAGGCAGTTTGCATATATAATATATATATATAAATGGTCAAACAGTATAATACTGGCATGCCACTAAACAAGACAAATAAAGCTGACTCTGAACTCTTGGTAACCTTAAATTGCAGCTGCAAGAGTTTTGCTTGGATTTTTTCTGCTTTACCATGTGATTGATCATTACTCGTGTTCACAGTAGGAGTGTTTATGCTGTGGAGTTATTTTTCCCCCTGTAGAGGAGCAGCTGCAAATGTGTGCAGTCTGTCAAACTAATTGTAAAGCAATGCGAAATGCATACACACATTATTCTTACAACATTAACCCTTTTTTCCTTTTTCATTTCAACCCCAACACACAACCAACATTGAATCAAACTATTTCTCAAGCACATTTTTGGAAGACAGTTGATTGTGATGTATATGTTATTGGCCACTGAAAATGCTTTTAGGATTTAACTGTTGTCATATCAGTGGGTTTGTGTGTTTGGTGCTTCTTAACCATGTCACCATCATGCTTTCAGTGCATCTACTTGTCCTGTCCATCATCTCATCTTTTTTGTCTTGCAGTCCTGTTACACTGATCAACTTCTGGCCTGTTGACCATCCGTGAGTACATCTGCACACAAACACCCTCACACACAAAACAACATCCACACAAATCTTTTTGAGCACCTGCTTACTGGATCACATGATGAAAACAGTGCCATTTGGTGATTTATCCACAGAATATAAGTGAAGAAAGAAAATTCAGGATTTTTACATCACAGTTAAAATGTGACTAATCTGAATCTGAAATTGAGTGTATTTGAAATTGAAATGTACACTTTATTGAAATTAAAATTTGAAAATCTGGTGCTCTCTTTAAATGAATGTGGAGTTTCTACAATGACATCAGTAAATGATGTTCCTATTGGATGATTCATGTAGATGGTCGTCAGCGCAATGTCCAGGACCAGTGTCATATTGGTCAGCAAATGTAAATGAATCACTTGGACAGGTGTAGATATTATATCAGATAATTTATCACTTAAAGTACATTGTTTAATTTTTCTACTGATCTGTGTAAAATTATGCACAAGTCTTCATGAAACACTCATCTTTCATCGTCACAACTGTGAGATATTTTGGAACGTCTGTTCATCCCATGGCTTCCACCATTCATCTGCAAGATTAACATTATACAGTGGTTTAGGGTGTAAGGTGCTCTTTTAAACGTTAATATTATTAATGTTAAGTCACTGGGGGTGATCTACACTGTTACATACACTAATGTTCAAAAATGTGGGGTCAGTAAGATTTTTCTTTTTTTAAAAGAAATTAATACTTTTATTCAGCAAGGGCGCATTACATTTATCAAAAGTGTGAGTAAAGACTTTTATTACTGGGGCTGGGACAATAAATCGATGCGTTGCGAATTGAGAAATGATTCTGAGATTTTCCGAATGCATCGCGATTCTCTCTTGAATCGATTCTGAGCTTGGTTTTTAACAGCAGATGGCACTGCGTGCTTTAGAAACAGCCGTACTCTGCTTGCTTCCAATTCCTTAAGGCAGGAACACACCAAGCCGACGCCGACGAATTAGTGGCGACGAAAGCAGACTGCGGGGTTAGCTCACGTCAGCAGCGTCTGAGTCCAAAGTTGCCCTGACACACCAAACCGACCCTCGACAGCCAAGTAGCACATCCGTTCTGCTCCTTCGTAAGATGAAATGCCTTTCCGTACCTGCAGGTGGCAATAGCTGAACAGCCAATCAGAATGATCAGATGGCCCGACGAGCTCCGATGCCGATTCAACATGTCGAATCGGCTGAAAAAAGCAGACGAGGACCAACTTCAGCCGACGGCGCGGAACACTGAGAAAACTTAGTCGGGCATGAACAAAAACTGCCTGACAGCCGACCGACGGCTTGGTGTGTTCCTGCCTGTACATGCACCGCTTGAATCTTCTATAGAATAATCATTCATAAAGTTTGAAAAGGTTGAAGCGAATTACAAGGGTGTTTGCAGTGGGCTGTTTACAAGTATATTCAAGTGTATACAACACCGACAAGGCACTTGAGTATTGCACTTTTCTTTTTCCTTCTTTCCTTCCTCTTTATACAGTGTGTTCTTGTCTGTCTGTCACTTGACCTGTTTTAGATATGTGCTTCCAAATTCCCACTATTACTAACACTCGTAAATCGCGTGCTACACGTTGGAGGCGGCGCAACCATCACAACCTGCGTTTTTTACCCAAGTCATCTAGCACATTACTTTCTATTTCTATTGGGCTCTGGAATTGTCAGTCCGCTGTAAACAAA
>RJVU01042553.1:531206-565788 GCA_003731715.1 Anabarilius grahami
TGATGGTTCATAAGAAATGCACAATAAATGGGTAATAAATGAAGTAAAGTAAAATAATAATGCTATTTAAAATGACTTGATAAATATTTTATGAAGAATTTCTTATGTACAATTCTAAACTGCTTAATATAACAATCTCTGAATTCATAGTTGATTTTTTTAAATGATCAGTTAATCATATCAAATAATTTTAATCATTTTAGTTACATAAATGCTTCAAAAAGACAACTGAATGGTGAGATAAGTTACACTGTATAGCCACTCGGGGCAGTGTTGAGACAGTTTATTTCCAAACCACAGGAGAGTTTCCCTGTTTTTCCCCTGGTAGTCAAGAATTTTTACTTTCCAATAATACACACAATAGAGATGATTGTTAATACATGACTTTTTATGAAAGAAAAAATTAAATATTGTGTAAAATTTGTCAGTCTACATATGCATTTAAATTTACATTAGTGTTGACGTTGGACAAAGTAAAGCAAAAGTACATAACACAAATAAATACCATTTTACTAATCAGCAGAGTTACTCCCAGCATTGTTGTCATTAATGACCTTAGTCTGTTGCTAAAAGTTTTGCGTGTTTTTTTTTTTTTTGACCCCCACCTCAAAGAGGAAGCATTGAGTCATAATGCTCCTGGTTCCTCTCGAGCACATGACAAATAGACTTTGAAATTTAAAAGCTCTCAGACACAACTTGCCCCATCAGTGCTGCTGTCAGTCATGTTCGTGAAGCTCAGGCTGTTGGCTCTCATATTCTTTGTGACCAAGGATGTTCAGCCCACCTATGCTGGTCAGTATTATTTGCTTCTTTATAATAAGTGTTTTTAGGAAATATTTTGAAATTAAACAATATATATGTATTATGTTTTTTTGTACTAAATCATTTTAATTCATTTTTGTTTGCAATTAATGTACTTATTTTCATTGACAAGTATTAAGACTGACCTTTACAAAAATTTTTATGATACTATATAGTGTATTAATAAAGTTCAATAATGCTGCGTATATGCAGTACAAAAGTATTTAGACTTATAAAATGTACACTAAAAAATAATTAAGGGGATTTAAGTAAACCTTTTGGTAACACTATTTCGATGGTTTTATCATAAGTAACTTTGCAACTACATGTCAACTAACTCTCATTAGAGTATTAGTAGACCTGCTTAATATCTGCTAACACTTTATTTTGATGGTCCCCCAACAGACCTTCAACTAACTACAAGTAACTTTGCAACTACATGTCAACTTATTCTACTAACCTGGGGCTGTATTCACAAAACATTTTATCTTACCACTAAGAGTTCTCCTAAATAGCAGTAAAAGTTCTTAGCGAAGAGTTTTCTCTTAAAACCTATTCACAAAGCTGCTGAGACCAACTTTTACTAAGGAATTGACTGAAGTCTTAAAGTACACATGAAATCAAATTTTACCTTATTTATTTTCTTAGCTCATTTTGCTAGTTTTGTGGTGCAAGTCAATCCACACAAAAAAATTGTTTGACTTCGTAATATTTAATGAAAATCTGAAAATGCTCCTCCCCTCTGCAACGGTGCCCCTTCTCTAATGACATCAGTTTGACGGCTTGGGGTCTAAATGATGGCTTGCGTTAAACCACTCCAACGGTTAGTCTGCTGGAGAGGAGGAGCGCTAAAGTAAAACTCTGCCCTCAATAGAGTGCCTCAGGGATGACGCATTTTTGTAGGCAAAACCCGGAAGCGAGTTAGCATTTTAGGACTTCCGGTTCCAACGCCGTCAAGTCTATGGGTTTTTTTAATGGGTTTTTGCTAAATCGCCTGAAATAAGGTCTGTGGTTAACAAAGCCTCTAAATACTTTCACGTTTTGATCTATGACATAAAACACACCAGTTATAACCCGCTTGTGATTTTTTTTACTTTTACTGTGTCTTAAAATCGGCGGTTGCTAACAAATTGCTAAAATGGACTACTTCCTTTGGCGGGGACTTTAGACGTCATCATGACAAACAGGACATTTGGACAGCATTTCTCATGAAAAAGTGGATAAGTATTCATACACAGCGCAGATCATAATCAGCGAGCATGTTTTTAAATAGAGTTGTTTTCTAAATAAAGTTTGAGGAAGCTTGGTGGTGACGACGTTGATCCGCGACCATGGTGTGCTGTAGTCCGTTTATAGCCTACTGTTAGCCTTTTATATCTGATGACTTTATTTAGGCTTCAAAATCTATAAATGTTGTGTTAACTTGTAAAGATTATCTTGATAGACAAAACGTGTAAGTGTCATAACCCTTTGTTAAACACAGAGCTTATTTTCTGCGATTTTCCAAAAGTCTATGGGAAAAATGCATAGGCTTTCNAGTCTATGGGAAAAATGAATAGGCTTTCGATCGAGGGAACCCGTGCGCCGCTAACTTCCGGGTTGGCCTACAAAACGCGTCATCCCTGGGGCACTCTATTGAGGGCAGAGTTTTACTTTAGCGCTCCTCCTCTCCAGCAGACTAACCGTTGGAGTGGTTTAACGCGAGCCATCATTTAGACCCCAAGCCGTCAAACTGATGTCATCAGAGAAGGGGCACAGTTGCAGAGGGGAGGAGCATTTTCAGATTTAGATTAAATATTACGAAGTCAAACAATTTTTTTGTGTGGATTGACTTGCACGGATGAATTGTTCACCACAAAACTAGCAAAATGAGCTAAGAAAATAAATAAGGTAAAATTTGATTTCATGTGTACTTTAAGACTTCAGTCAATTCCTTAGTAAAAGTTGGTCTCAGCAGCTTTGTGAATAGGTTTTAAGAGAAAACTCTTCGCTAAGAACTTTTACTGCTATTTAGGAGAACTCTTAGTCAAAATAAAATGTTGCCATAAAGGTTTTAAAATGAAGGCTAAGTGTCACTAATTAAACTAGTATATACAGTTAATTCTCCACCTCTTGGATATCCTCATCCCAACAAAGTTTGGGAGAAACACATTCAAACGGTCTTTCTAATCAGCTCGAGAGGAGGAATATATACACAGACGAGAGCCGACTCGCTTATAGTTACTTCGACGGTTTTCTGCATCCCTCCGCCAACACGCTCCTCACTCGGCTG
This sequence comes from Anabarilius grahami, assembly GCA_003731715.1. NCBI lineage: Eukaryota > Metazoa > Chordata > Actinopteri > Cypriniformes > Xenocyprididae > Anabarilius > Anabarilius grahami. The sequence continues at coordinate 534,280 of RJVU01042553.1, forward strand.
GGGGTACGGGGAGAACTTTGGGTTTGGGATAAATTCCAAGCTCGGAGCCCGTGATCCCCTTGGACAGCACACCAAATACACTTATTATATATCTATTTTTTTTTACTCTATTCAATCATTTGTAAGTGTGAACTCATGAAAACCACTGCCACAGGTAATCAGACAATATTTATTTATTTGTTAAAGATTTATTTTGGCGTCTCATCATAGATTCAAATCTATAAATCAAAATGTATTGCATTTATGAGGAAAAGGTTCAGCACCCAAAGCTCTATTGCTATTGCCTCAGTGGTGTTCAGTGTCTTTGGGTGGATGAGGATTGTTTGTGATTTGGTCTCAGTGATTTAGGTGTCCTCTTGACTACTCCTGACGTTTCACAGACTTAGGAGCTAGTTTTAGCACTAAAATGCTTTGTGAAATACTCTTAGAGCAAAAATTTAGGACTCCTAAAATTAGGACTGACACGCCCATTATTTTTAAGAGTTTCTCCTAAATCGGCAAGTTAGGAGCTACTTTTAGCCTTAAGATGTTTTGTGAATACGGCCCCAGAACCCTAACACCTAACCTAACAGAGTTAGTTGACATGTAGTTGCAAAGTTACTTATGGTTAGTAGAAGGTCTAAAATGGACCATCAAAATAAAGTGTAACCAACCTTTTAAGTTGCATCATAATGTTGATCATTAAATGAACTTAATATTGTGTGTAATTTAAACTCAAATTTCTGTTAATTGATTAAAAAAAAAACTTATTAACTTAATAAAAATTGTCTTGATAATGTTGAAAATTGGGCAGTGTATTTCTAGCTCCCAGCATGCTTATGATGTCCCAGCATACTATTTGTTTTTAGTGAAGGGAAATAGCTGTTAGTTATGGAAGCCCGTTTCCGCCACTAAATAAAAAATAAAAACTAATTACGACTTTTATCTCAGAATTCTGGGGCCGTATTCACAAAACATCTTAAGGCTAAAACTAGCTCCTAAATCTGTGAAACGTTAGGAGTAGTCAAGAGGACTCCTAAGTCACTAAGACCAAATCACAAACAGTCCTAATCCACCCAAAGACACTGAACACCATTGAGGGAATAGCAATAGAGCCTTGGGTGCTGAGCCTTTTCTTCATAAATGCAATACATTTTGATTTATAGATTTAAATCTACGATGAAACGCCAAAAATAAATCTTTAACAAATAAATAAATATTGTCCGATTACCTGTGCCAGTGGTTTTCATGAGTTCACACTTACAAATGATTGAATAGAGTAAAACATTTTAAAAAATAAGCGTATTTGGTGTGCTGTCCAAGGGGATCGAGGGCTCCGAGATGCAGACATCCAAGAGGCGGTCCACAATTCACTGTATATACTAGTTTAATTAGTGACACTTAGCCTACATTTTAAAACCTTTATTTGAATATGGCAACATTTTTATTAAAAATATTTATTTGAATAGGGCAACATTTGTATTTTAAAACCTTTATTTTAATATGGAAACATGACACCTCATTCTACAATATTTCTATGATTAAATCACAGATTCACAGCTTTGTGAATAGGTTTTAAGAGAAAACTCTTAGCTAAGAACTTTTACTGCTATTTAGGAGAACTCTTAGTGGTAAGATAAAATGTTTTGTGAATACGGCCCCTGACTTTTTTTCTCACAATTGCAAGTTATAAAGTCAGAATTGCAAAATATAAACTCGCTATTGTGTGATATAAAGTAAGAATTCTGACTTTTTTTATTTCGAGTTTATATCTCAGAAGTGACTTTTTATCTCGCGATTCTGACTTTATATCACGCAATTGTGAGAAGAAAAGTCATAATTCTGAGATATAAACTCACAATTGCAAGATAAAAAGTCGCAACTACTGTTTTTATTTTTTTATTTAGTGGTGAAAATGAGCTTCCATAGTTAGTGTTTAATGCTGTTATGATTGACATTCAAAAGCGTTTCTGTAATGTTGATGTTTTTGTGGTTACCATTGTGCTGAAGAGTATGCAGGTAAACTGCATTGACTCTATAAGCAATGACAGCGCTAATGCTAGTGACAAGTAATATCTTACTTGTTCATGCTATGACATCTGTGGATTTTAAATGAAATAGATAGGATAAATTGGTTCCAGGGCTACAACTCAAGTAGTTGGAGCAAATTAATTTCTTAAGTTACAAATTAAGTTCCTCTACTCAACGTAGTTTGTTGGTTAAACTTAATTTCATTTGTTGCCATAACTCAAAAAGATCGATGCAAACTGTTGCATTATTATTTTTATTTATTTATTTGATCCGATGCATTCTCTTTAGAGTATATGAATATCTTTGTCTTAGGTACTTTTCAAGCAAAGCATTCATAGCTTTTAAATGGTAAAACAACAGATGTGTTCAAAATGATTAAAAAGTGTTCCAACACTGAATGTCTGCTTGTTAAAGGTTAGTGGAACATTAACATAACCTGTGGTTACACTGCTGCAGGACACCTGTTCAGACACCCACTAAAAATTAAACATTTGTTTCTTCAGAAATGTTGTTATTAAATGCAGTGGGTTTCTAACTGGGTCACGACCCACTAGTGGGTAGCAGAGGAAATAAATATGTTTGCATGTTTCTGACATGATGCACCACAACTGTCAAATGATAATAGCATTACGGCTTTTGAATGTAAAAATATGAAAAGAGAAAATGTTAACTAAAAGAGAACAAATTCATTTCCCCCCTTATGTTTCACTCTAACATGTTTTTTTTGGGGGGGGGTTTGGTGGGTGTTGCGTTTGATCAAACTTCTCTAGGTGGGTTTTAGCATGAAAAACCCTAATCTAATGCAATCACATTCATACTTAAAAGTATTAGTTCACTTTGAAATGAAAATTAGCCCTAGCTTTACTCACCTTCAAGCCATCCTAGGTGTATATAACTTTCTTTTTTCTAATGAACATAATCGCAGAAATATTAATAAATATTCTGACACATCCAAGCTTTATAATGGCAGTGATAGGGTTCAATGAGTATGAGCTGAAGATAGTGCTTCCATCCACATCCACCCATCATAAATATGTGCTCCACACGGTTCCGGGTGGTTAATAAAGGCCTTCTGAATTGAAGCGATGCATTTGTGTAAAAAAAAAAAAAAAATCCATATTTAACAAGTTAGAAGTAAAATATCTCGCTTCCGCACGAGCCGCCTTCCGAATTCAACGTACGCAGAAAGTGTAAAACTCTTGCAGTTCACAAAGTTTATGCTACGTCCTACGCCTTCCCTATTCAACTTACGGAAAAAGTGTAACTGACATGAGGCCAGTTTACACTTTCTTCGTAACTTCAAGCACTTTCTTCAGCTCATTCTCATTGAACCCTATCACTGCCATTATAAAGCTCGGATGCGTCAGGATATTTATTAATATTTCTGTGATTATGTTCATCAGAAAGAAGAAAGTTATATAGGATGGCTTGAACGTGAGTAAAGCTTGGGCTAATTTTCATTTCAAAGTGAACTAATCCTTTAAGCAGCCAAAAGATTTATATATTACATAATTTTTTATTAAATTCTCTATATTATGTATTATGACTGTGGTGATACTCTGCTTTACTTCAGAAACAAAGCTGGCTGGACCCCAGAATGTGAAGGTGACCTCCATCAATATGGGTGCAGTTGTCGAATGGACATCTCCACACAATCCCATAAGCAACGTGACATACACAGCAAGATATTTGTAAGTACACTCGAAATACATCTGAAAAGCTCTGACGTGGAAGCAACAAATGCTTGCATGCCATTATAAAATATAACCCATCATATGTGTTTGATTGCTATGAAAGTCAGGGAACTATTGTTCTTCTGGAATCTGATACTTCAGAGGTTTTGCAGAAGTTGAAAACAATAGGCCTATTCTTTACCTGCATTAATAACATATTTGCCTAACATACTTTTTGTTTGTAATCTACCCTGTCCTTGCAGCCTGAGAAACAAAAATGTTTCCCTCTGTATCAACACCAAAGAGCTGAAATGTGATGCAGGGAAACTGCCAGTTGCATTTGGGACCTACATTTTTCAAGTGCGGGCAGAGGATCAGGAGCTGTTCTCTGAGTGGGTTAATGCATCCAAATTTATACTTAATAAGCACAGTAAGTGTGAATCTGTATTTGCAGCACTTAGTTTGCACTATAGGCTCTGTTGTGTTAAAGGTGCAGTAAGCAATTTCTGAGAAACGCTGTTGAAGTGCCGCAAAACACTTGTAGCCAATCAGAAGTAGGGGGCGTGTCCACTCATGATGGGGGCGGAGAGAGAGTGAGCAAGAGGGAGATTTGAAGAAAGACTGTAGAAAGAGAAATGGCTGAGAGACATTACAAAAGAGAAAAGGTCACTGGAAAAAGAAGGTTTATGATCAGGCAAGAGCTTTAGGACCCACGTTAATATTAGAAAAGCTTTCCAGTGCTGGAGAGACCTAAGCGGGAAGGCCTGAAAACTGACGCAGAGGTTGCGTTGTTTCTGTTTCATACATGAATAACATTGGTTTTGAGTGTGTGCTGCTGGAGACTAACAACGAACTCCTGCTTGTATTGCCTATACTCATGTCCTATTTGTTCGTCATTTGTTCATCAACTTCACTTTGTTTTGCGAATCTTTACTTTGCTTTGTTTCTGCTATGAAAAAGAGACATCCACTCTTGCATTGCGTGTTCATGCATTTTGGGGGCGGAGCATTGAAAAGAAGGGGTGTTTGTTTGGGTTGATTTCAAATATAAAGTGTTCAACAATGATTCTCAGAAATCGCTTACTTCACCTTTAAGTCAATATAACATCCACATATAATAATTATATGAACTGCTTTGCTCCCCTGTAGGTATCATAGGACCCCCTACTGTGCGTCTTGTTGTCCAAAATAATAACTTGGATGTGCACGTCCAGCCCCCAGTGCTAAAAGTGGGCAAACTTTCTAAAATGTTTGTACAAGTGAGCTACATCATCAGATATTGGACAGAGGACCTCGAAGATGCGGTATTTAAACACTTATATTTTTCTGTATCATTCTGTACCTAACTTCAGGGAGTTACATTTTTTAGAAACTTGAATCCTTAGACATACTTGTTATACACTTAAACTATTAAACTAAAACCATAAAAAGTTGAAATAAACAACTGGGAAAATTTGTATATATATAATTTTAACTTAAAATATTAAAAACATTTCTCATTTTCATATTGTTTTTTTTTAATTGACACAAAATTAATTACAAGTGAACATTTATGTTGGATTGATAAATAGACCATTTTAAGTATCAGTTTACTTTATTATGAGCAGCCCTACTAAAAAGAAAGAATCATTACATATAATGAAAAGAAAATAATTTATTCTCAAATTCAAAGTGTTTGTTCAAACTCTCCAATATATTAACGTATAGACCTTGTTGTCAATTGTAACTGCTTCACACCACACACATAAAATATTCCTAATATTTTATGTGTGTGGTGTGAAGCAATTACAAGCCACAAATACATAATTCATATCTTCAAAATAACCATAAGATGATCTTTGTCCCTGATAGGCAATAGAGAGGAAGGTCACTGATGCCAGTGAGGATGTTGAACTGACTATTAAAGGACTACATTCATGGAGCAGATTCTGTGCTCAGGCGAAGGTGCTTCCCAAAGGTTACACAAATCTGGAACAGTTCAGTAAAGCTGTATGTGTGTCCAGCATACCTGGTAAGTGTGTCTTCATCTACACCTGTCACTGCCCTGCAAGATAACGATAAAACAATAATCATGTGATCATTTATTCAATATGAATAGAATAGGTATAAAGTAGTTTATAATATAGTTATAGTATACTACATAAAATGATATAAATGCATATAGATATTGTGCTTTACAATATAATGTTTTCTATGAACAAAGTAATGCCTTCATTCAAATGTGTGTGTGTTCATCCAAAGTGACACCAGTGTTCACCAGCTGTGTGATAGCTGCTGCCATCCTCCTTCCTCTGGGAATCCTGGCCGTCTGGTTCATCTATAAATTGTACAAATACCTGTACCCTAAAACCAACCTACCAGAACATCTCAAGGTATGTCTCATGTGATTCCACTACACATATGTGTAATACACACAACTTACCTTAATTCGACCATAAACATGTGCTTGTTAGTATTGTAGATGTTAGTATTATATAGTATTTATTAATACTTTGAATATAGCTTTTATTTTATATTTTCCATATTCATTATAGGCATTAAAAGTGCTTTTGTTATTTTTAGTAGTTTCGTTTTTAAACATTTCTGTTTAGCTTTCATTTATTTGGTCCCACTTTATATTAGGTGTCTTTCCTATGTACTTACATTTAAATTAATCATTTGATTCAATGCACTTAATGTGTACATACACTACCGTTCAAAAGTTTGGGGTCAGTAAGATTTTTTATTGTTTTAAAAGAAGTATCTTCTGCTCACCAAGCCTGCATTTATTTGATGAAAAATACAAACAAAAACATTAATATTGTGAAATATTATTCCAATTTAAAACAGCTGTTTTCTATGTCAATATACAGTAAAGTGTCATTTATTCCTGTGATCAAAGCTGAATTTTCCGCATCATTACTTCAGTCTTCAGTGTCACATGATCCTTCAGAAATCAATCTAATATGATGATTTGATGCTCAAGAAACATTCATTATTATTATCAATGTTGAAAACAGTTGTGTACAAATTTTTTTCAAAATTCTTCGATGAATAGAAAGTTCAAAAGAACAGCATTTATTTAAAATAGAATATTTTCTAACATTATAATTGTCTTTACTGTAACTTTTGATCAGTTTAACTCATCCTTGATGAATAAAAATATTGATTAATTTTATTTCTATCCCCAAAAATAAAATAAAAATTCTTACTGACCCCAAACTTTTGAACGGTAGTGTTTAATGTTACAAAAGATTTAGATTTCAGACAAATGCTGTTCTTTTGAACTTTCTATTCATCATAGCATCATGAAATAAAAATGTAAATCACTTTCAACATTGATAATAATAATGAATGTTTCTTGAGCATCAAATCATCATATTAGATTGATTTCTGAAGGATCATGTGACACTGAAGACTGGAGTAATGATGCTGAAAATTCAGCTTTGATCACAGGAATAAATTACACTTTACTGTATATTGACATAGAAAACAGCTGTTTTAAATTGGAATAATATTTCACAATATTACTGTTTTAGTTTGTATTTTTCATCAAATAAATGCAGGCTTGGTGAGCAGAAGATACTTCTTTTAAAACATAAAAAAATCTTACTGACCCCAATGTTTACTTTACATTGTACTTTACATTGTATCTATTTAAAAAAAAAAAAAAGTTTTACACTGTTGACCCATTGCTTACACTTTAACCCATCCTTAAACCTACCCATACCACCAAACCTGTCCTAACCTTACCTATATCCCACCTCAATAGCAAGTGTTTTGCAATACAATATGAGCACAATAAGTATGTTGTACTTATTTTTTTTTAATGTAAGTACATAGTAGTTAAGGCCACCAAATATAAAGTGGGACTATTTTTTTTTCTTTTTTCGTTTTCAGGAATTTTAGTAGGCCTACTTCAATTAGTCCCACTTTATATTATGTGTCTTTCACAGCTATGAACTTACATAAAAAGGTTACATTTTGGGTGTGTTCATGTTGTGTTTTTAAACACTTCTGCTGCTATTGAATTGAGATACGGGTAAAGTTAGGGACAGGATTGGTTGGTATGGATAGGTTTAAGGATGAGTTAAGAGGTAAGGGAAGGGTTAACAGTGTAATTATAGATGTAACAACATGCAGATATTTTTATTCATAGGCCTATATGTATATAAGTCCTACTGCACGCATGAATATGACCCATCACAATAGATAATGCTTTACAACGAATTCTGTTAAAGAGCTACATATGACAATTGATATGTTTAATAATATAGCTTACTCACCAGGGTAGCGTTTCCCAAAAGTATCGTAAGCCTAGGTTGATCGTAGCTCCATTGGTGGCAATGGAGCTACGATCAACTTAAGCTTACGATGCATTTGGGAAACGCTGCCCAGTTGAGTAATAAAAACGGCATCTCTGCGTGCTTTTACAACATTTCAAATTCCTTTAGTTTTCGCCAGCTCCGAAAAGCCAAGCCAATGTTGATTCTGGCTTTATTACGAGATCTGTCGCGCTCTCTTGTTGCCAGCAGGCTCTCCTCTGGTCGGCGTTTTTTCTAAACGGGATCATTTGATTTCCTCGTAGCCGGTGCAACTTTTCTCTATTTGCGAAAATGACGACACACGCACAGCCGAGTGACGCATGTACACAATTTCCCGCGAAAACCATCCCGACAGGTCTAAAATGTAAACGCTTAAAACAGGCATACCATAGTATGGGTAAGACAAAAAACGTTTTGGAAGAAGTATTGATGATGTATTGACATTTAAATTCTATTAATTTTGAACAAAAAGAAAGTTAATACCTATAAGTGTTAGTGGTAGTTAAAGACAAAAATATTAAAAATAAAGTGGGACCCTTCAATTTAAACATTTCAGTTATTTCATTTCAGATTTATTTCAATTGCAGAAAATGGTTATATATAGCGATAGATAGATAGATAGATAGATAGATAGATAGATAGATAGATAGATAGATAGATAGATAGATAGATAGATAGATAGATAGATAGATAGATAGATAGGGCCTAAATATAGTCAACAATAACAACACTGTTTATAAACCAAAATTTGAACATTGGTTCTTTCTAGAATCTATTCGTACCATCATTTTGGAATGCTGAGGGAACCCAACATTCTCCACACCAGAAGGAACAGCATGATAAAATCAGTGCCATATCTGAGGACCATTTCTATGAAGCGCTCAGTGAGAAAAGCAAGATCTCAGAGGACAAGGACTCTGGGTTGGCCTGTGATCTCCCACCAATACAAGAGGTGGAAGAGGACTACAAACTGCTCATGAACATGCAACCTGCACCATCATTTTACCCTAATCATCTCTACCCGTTATGCTCGAATAACACACTATTGACTCATTTAAATCAACCCCGCTTCGGAGGCTCCACTATCACTCGACCTTGTTACTACAACGTAACAGTCACAAGCTCTGAGCTGAAACACACTGAATGTGTTTGCTGAAGTCAGCGACAAGCTAAAATGTATGTACTTAAGAATGATCTTATTTTCTGCTGCAAATATGCAAAAAAATTAAAAATAATATATATATATATGATATATCATTATGCAGTGGTGCAATGGCTGTCTGTGGAATGTATTATAACTTCTTAAATAAAATGTTGTTTACTCATGCTAATAATAGACTGAATGTACTTTTTTGAGAAACTGTTGTTGTCATTGTATGCCTGTAAATGGTTGTATTGTTGTTATTTTGAAATGCATCACAATAAATGAAAGTGAGCTGGATTTCTCTTCCTTGAATTACACTTCCCTGTTAGCCCAGTTAATTAAAATTATAATTCTCTCAAAAGCAGAAGTAGACATAGTTGGGTAAACTGAATGGGAAACGACAGCAAATATAATTTTTGTAGGGTAAATGCAGGTAAAGTGGGACACTTTTTGTTAAACGTGTAATTTAGTTACATAATTTTTTAAAATTATTATTACTTTTGTTAACCTGATTTAAAATGGTAACCATATTGTGAAACTTTAATATAAAATATTAAGTATAAATATTATATAATGACCAGTGAATGTCAATTTATTTAATTTTAAAGGTCGCCCACTTTACCTGAATCCCACTTTTCTAACACATTCAGTCAGCAATATTTAATCACCTTACAAGAAAACTAACACATTTTTAAACATTTTATTCTTTGCATTTTATTCCCTGTTAACTGTAGGAACATGTCACAATAATCTCATGTCAGAGGGTTTTCTTTCATGAGGGTGTCCTCCTTTGAGGTGTGGCCGCACCCACCAATGTCATTGTGCATCAACCAAAACTATTTTATAATTTAAAGAAATAGTGTCTCTTTAATTAAAGACCATTGTCGTGCTCTGAAAGTGTAAACCCATTGAGCACAGTGCAACCAAATTTACCTGATGGCCCAATACCTGCATTCACCCTATTTCCAGTTGCTCCAATAGCGAAGAAAACAATTATCCGTGATAGAGTTTCCACAACTTTCCAAAATATAGAGCTTGATTACGTTGGTCAGAGAGAATTTTTTTTTTTTTTTTACATTTACTGACAAGGTAATACAACACAATTTATAACGTAATAAATGTGTATTAATAAAAAATAAAAAAAATGAAAGTATGAAAGTATGAAAAGCTTGCCTGGATTTGCGATGTTGATAACTGTGGAAATGCGTCATCACAGTCTATGAAAAGGGTCCATAAGCCAGAAAAGATAACCATCAACATATTTTCAAATATCACTATAAAAATTGTACATAATATTCTCTGTTAGTTTTGGAATTCAAAGAGTAAAGAAGATTGAATATTAAATCAATTTAATTTGCGGTCCATATTTTGGCATGGTTTTAAGAAAGAAAAAAACATTTTTTTATTTTTGGGCAACTTCAAAGTTAATTTAATATAAATCCAAATATATAGAAGACATGAAGTAGGTGAATAACTAATAAGAAGAAACAAAAAAGTTCAACAGATCATTTAGTTGGACCCACTGATCTACATAAGTTACATTAGATCAGTGGTTGGACCTTTTTGCTCTTCGTAAGCTTAGCGTCTCTTGTTGTCATGGTGACGGGATTGTTGACGTGACTCCAATGAAGGATCATCAGGTAACGTTACGTTGTTTGAGTTTCTAGTACGTTTTTCAAGTGCGTTTTGAATTATGAATATCGATTCAGATATAATTTAATTAACAAACAAACGAACACCTAAACCAAAATAGGCTATTTCAAATAAAAAACTCCGTTTAATGACGACATTGCGTGTTTTACAGTGTCGTCAACTTCTCACTTCCGGTAAGTTTTTAATAACAAACGGTTCATTGGAAATTCCCCCAGTTATTTGCTATAATATAAATAATTGATTTATGTCGAAGCTCTAAAGAGAGAATTTGAAAAATATTGTTTAAAAGAGTACAAGACTAAGTACTGAATGTCACACTTAAGGATACTGCTTGAAATGGCATGTCAACTAACCTTACCCACTCACAGGCGTAGGTTGTTTGTTATGATCAAGAGTCTCTGTAAAGTCCAGTTGGCATGGAGGTGGTTCATTCTGCCCCAGAGACTTTCTCCAGGAGTGTAAAGAAAAAAAACCTACTTCCTCTAAGTCAACTGCTGGAGGACACCAGAAAGAGTGGAAATGTCCCTCATCACCTTCTGGAAACTAGTAAGGAACACTGTTGTTGTTGTTGTTGTTTTATTATTTATTTCTTAAACATTATAGCTTTTAACAGGCCACCGACATTACTTGTGTTTTACGAAACTGATAAACATTTGTCATTTCACATTACTGTATATAATTGTGTCTTTGTTGTCTTTCAGGGGTGTTTGCCAAACTGAAGAGTAACAGTATAGTTCAAGCCGAACCATCAGAGCTGCACTTCAGTGGCTTTGAAGTAGGAAAGGGTTATAGGAAAATCCTGGTTGGTTTTTTTTTTTTTACTTTGTTCATATTATTCTTGCTAAAAACGAATATAATACATTTTTAGTGTGAAATGTCTGTTGGAATGTTTACATGACTCATATAATTGTTGTGTCATTGGCCTGAAACAAAAAAAAGTATTATATTTAATTCTTAAAAACCTCAATGGAGACTCCATTTTCTGAAATGCATGACCAAATTTCCACTGATAGTACTGTACGGTCAGTGGGAAGCTCAGTATTTCACGAGTTGTAGCTGAAAGCAACATTAGAGAAGGGGAAGAATATGGGAGGAAGTATGATGTAATGACAGACGCTGTTGTTGTTTTTTCCCAAGAAACTTGTCAATGTCTCCTCTGAGGTGCTCAGTGTCCACATTTTACCCCCTCAGACAAGGCATTTCCAAATTAAGTACACCAAAAAGGTAACCATCAACCTGCTTTCAAATATCAATTTTACAGATATGCTTTTAACTTATATATAATCATTTTACGGTTATTTTAGTTTCAGAACTCAAACAGCAAAGAGGTGAACTGAACAAAATCTATCAAGAAATGATTGGGCTATATTTCTTTGTTATAGTTTTATTTTTTTAAGTAAATAAATGTTATTTTGCACAAAGAAAATGAAGCTTATTTTATGACCATTAAGATTATGAAATTCATTCATACCATGATGTTCAAAATATCAGCCAGTGCTGATTGTAGTCCCTGTTTTAACTGCAGTGCCGACTGGTTCCGGGTCTGGCTTACACTGTTACAGTGCTCTTCCGACCGGACGAGTGGCGTTACTTTTCTGATAACATCAGGATTCATGGCATGGTAAAAACATGTTTTTCTCTAATATTTGCCCATGCAAATTCTGAAAGGGCTCAGAACAGTTATGATGTGTCTGTGTTTGTGTTTTTTTCAGGGAGAGGAGAACTTACTGGTTCCTGTTCATGCGTATCCTGTTATCAATGATCTTCACATCCCATCTCATATTAGTCTTCCGCCAGTGCCACTCGGCCAGAGGTATGCAATAATTCTCATATTACACCAATAACGTGTATACGATAACATTTTTGTTATCAAATAACTATGATATATGAATACACACACTTGTGTTCAAATGTTTGGGGTCATTTTTTTTTTAAAGAAATTAATATTTTAACAAGGATGCTTTACATTGATCAAAAGTTACAGTGTAGACTTTTACATCATTACATTGTTACTTTACTTTTGAACCGAATCACGGTTTTCACAGACATATTAAACAGCACAACTGTTTTCAACATTGATGATAAGAAGAAATGTTTCTTGAGGAGCAAATCAGCATATTAGAATGATTTCTGAAGGATTATGTGGATCATGATGCTGAAAATTCAGCTTTGCCATCACAGGAATAAATTATATTTTAAAATATATTCAAATAGAACACTGTAATTTTAAATTGCAATAATATTTCACAATATTCACGTTTTTACTGTATTTTTGATCAAATAAAAGCAGCTTTGATGAGCATAAGAGACATAATTTGACTTTCTTTTGCTTCTATAGTGCCAGTCATGTGATTCCACTAAGCTGCAGTTGTCCGATAGACTTTGAGTTCGAAGTGCACTGCCTTCAGCCCCATAAGGCCTTTACTGTAAGACCACTGTCAGGTAACCAGTTTCCTTCACAATCGACATATCTGCTGTTAGAGAGCAATGGAAACCAGTATACGTGCATAAATCCTGGTAGAACTCTAGTTGCTGATCAAATGTATACTAGACTTACTTTGTTTTTAATTTACTGTAACATAAACATAAATAACGGATGTTATCCGTATGTTAATCAGGGATCATTCCAGCAAATGGAAAGACCACTTTAAAAGTGACATTTACACCTGTGCGGTACGGTATAGCTGACATCACACTACAGCTGGTGATCTCTCAGTTCAATTCCAAACCTGTCATCTGGACAGTGACGGGTTCCTCATCTCCATATCTGCTGCTCAGGTAATACTACAGAAAAAATGAAAGATTGCAGTGCCATGCCCTAAAAACACTCATAACACCTTAGCAACCACAATAGGAACATGCTACTTGTGTGTTATTTTTACAAAAACATTTACATCCTAAAAGTTGTATTATTATTGAAAAAAAAAAGAAGTAAAATGTAGTGTAAATGTCTGATTTCAGATGCTTTTGCACAAACATTAATGGCATTTGTGTTCTCTATGCCTCAGTAAACCTGAAGGAAATGGTGATGATGATCATTTTGTTGAAGAGCGGAAGACTGCTAATGGAAAATCTTTGGCTGTTACATCCCATCATAAGCTAAAAACATCTCCCTCCTTGGAGAAGGTAAGAAATTGTGGTAACACTTTACAATAATGTTTCATTAGTTAACTACGTTAGTTAACATGAACTAAGAATAAACATTAATTCTACAACATTTATTAATCTTAGTTAATGTTAATTTCAACATTTACTAATGCATTATTAAAATCAAAAGTTTGTTAATATTAGGTAATGCACTGTGAACTAACATGAACAAAAAATAAACAGCTGGGTTTTTATTAACTAACATTAACAAAGATTAATAAATATGGTAACAAATATATTGCTCATTGTTCATGTTAGTTAATACATTAACTAATAATGTTAACAAATGAACCTTATTGTAATGTGTAACCAAAATTTTATTATTTTTTTGTTTTTATTTCTATTCTGAAAAGATCTATTGAGTTTCATCTATCAAGTATTTCAGTTGTGGTTTGGAGGAACAGCCAAGCCATGCTGTTTACCAGCAAAAATACTGGTCATTCAGCATGGTCTTTCTAGTTGAGCAAGGCAACCAGCACCCAAAACAGAAAGTCGTGCTTGTCTTTTCAACAGGGCCTAATGGTTTTAGGCTGTGCAGATGCAGGAATTTGAATTAGCTGAGGTCAATTTCATTTTGGGCCATTAAAAACAGTAGCAGAGAGGTTTGTGTGAGATTGAATTACAAATTTAATTTTATTGTTTGCACTGAGCTTACTGAATTGAGTTTGAATTGACCACATACCCTTTCAGCCATCAAATGTGGGAAACACACACACAGAATTAAAATCATAAGCCAGCAAAGCTTTTAGCTGTGGTATTGTTTGAAGTATTCAATTTCTATATTAAAAATTCTATTTTTTTTTATTTATATCAGCAATTTATGTATATCAGATAGTAAAAATGCACAATCATATAGAAATTCATCATGCATACAGTCACATTATTCTGTTTTCACAGGGAAGTATGAAAAAGACCACACCTGATCCACAACTGCAGGTTTCCACCACAGATGTCACCACTCATGCAGGACTGGTTAAAATGCTTCTCCAGCCACAAGACAAAATAAGATATAAGGACCTCCGGGAGGGTAAGAACACCACATTTTTCATCCAGAGGGCCTATGAGGTGCATGTTAAAAACTAAAACCGTGGAAATAAAAGTTTGGCAAAGGCAGCAACCCGCATGCTGGAATACTGATGTGTTCACCAGGCTTTTAAACTAGCATAGCTTTAAAGGGATAGTCCAACCAAAATGAAAATTCTGTCATTACTTAATCACCCTCATGTCGTTCCAAACCCGTAAGACCTTTGTTCATCTTCAGAACACAAATTAAGATATTTTTAATGGAATCTGAGAGCTCTCTGACCCCTCCATAGACAGCAATTTAATTACCACTTTCAAAGCCCAGAAAGGTAGTAAAGATGTCGTTAAAATAGTCCACGTGACAACAGTGGTTCAACCTTAATGTTATGAAGCGATGAGAATTCTTTTTGTGCACAAAAACGACTTTATTCAACAATTTCTTCTCTACCGTGTCAGTCTCCTATGCTGTTTACGTTGTAAACACAGTGCAGCGCTTCTGGGTTCTATGTCAGAACACTGACTCATTTTTGGCCAGCTCCTGCGTCAGTATCACATGCATGCGTCGTGGTGCTCATGTGAACAGCGTCGGTCAATACTGAGCCGACGCTCTGATGTAGAACTTGCAAGCGCTGAAACAGCGTAAACAGTGTTGGACTGACATGGGAGAGAAGAAATTGTTTAATAAAGTCATTATTTTTGTTTTGTTTTTGCACACAAAAAGTATTCTCGTTGCTTTATGACATTAAGGTTGAACCACTGTAGTCATGTTGACTATTTTAATGATGTTTCTGCTACCTTTCTAGACCTTGAATGTGGTAATTTTGTTGCTTTCGATGGGAGATAAAAAACCTCTTGGAATTCATCAAAAATATCTAAATTTGTGTTCTGAAGATGAACGAAGGTCTTACAGGTTTGGAACGACATGAGGGTGAGTAATTAATGACAGAATTTTCATTTTTGGATGAACTAACCTTTTAAAGACCAATGTTTTTCCGCCTCAAAAGACGAAGAATAAATGCCCCGATATATTCAAAGTAAAATTATTTTTTGTTCTTCGATTGGGGGTGAAAAGAATTTTGAAATATACTGTTAGCGAACATCCCAACACCGCCCACACTGCTGAGAGCGATGTTTACATGAATATGTAAATATGCTGTGCGCTTTTCTTCTTAACAAAATAAACACAGATGGAGCCACAGAGCACACCTACCACAGACTTATGGTAGTTTGAAATTGAAGGTGTTTAGAGTTCAGATTGATGTTTTCCAGAAAATTTACGTTGGCATGCTGTTTCGAACTCCCAAAACAAACTCCAAACGAACTTAGTTTTGGCCTGATTTTGTTCTATATGACTTCACACCAGTTCATTCTTCTCTTTATTTTGCTTGAAGTATATCAGGGCCTTTTTGGTGGTCCACCAGCATCTAACCAGCACTAAAAAGCAAAAACTTGCCAGACCAGTATGGAAATTGTTGCTGATCTAATCTGGTCCTTTCAGCAGAGTGGAGTTTTAGCTAATAATAAATAGAATACCATATTCCAATCACAGTACATGCCCCTTTTGCAAGTTACCCAACCTGAAAATGGTCTTACAGTGGTGCTTTTCTTGACTTCTAAGGCCATTCTCTTGCTTACACTGTATGTAACACTTTAATTTGTGCTGCCCTCATCAGTGTCATCACTCTGTATGTAATTCTAGTCAAATCTGAGCAGTAGAGATGAAAAAAAGTCATCCTTTTTTTTTTTTTTTACCTGACTCTCAGAAACAATTCTTACCCACTGTGGTGTGTTTGATGCCAAATATGTGACATATCCTGAATAACAAAAACCTTGAATTATGGATTGACTGTTATGGCCGAAACACATATACAGAATTCAATTTTAATGATTTAATCAGATTTCAAACCGTACATGAACGGATTTGGATTGGATTTGTAAAACAACATACAACTAATCAAATATGAAACAATGTGACCAGAAATCACAGTTATTTAATTCAAGATACCTTTGTGTTTTATTTGTTAAAGCCATGTCTTATACCAAGATTGCAGACCAGACAAGAGAGATGAAGGAAGCTGTGTTTTTAAAGAAGGTCCAACAAAAGGAGGAGAAAGCCAAACATATCCGCTGGTCTGTTGCTCCATATGATTTTATAACATATATGACAGATGACATATTCTGATTTTACATACAATCTAATATATTGAACTGGAAAACCCTTAAAACTAGTGTGTTTGATCCTTAGGCAAGTTGATCTGGGTGACGACCCATGTTCAACAGAACAAAAACTTAAAATTTTGAAGGAGCAAGATGAAGCAGTTGCTGCATACAGAGTAAGCCAGGGTATTGGTTTGAATTATATTGAAAATTTTCCACTGAATACTTTTTATTCGCGTAATAATATACTTTTTATTTGCGTTTCAGCTAAAATACAGTGGTGAGTCAGTAGCCTTTTCAAGATCTTCAACTAAACTTTTCTCACGACGAATTTTACGAGATGTTGGACAGGTACATGAAAGTCTTTCTCATTGACATTTTGATTTCGAAAATCATGTTTCTAGTCTGTATCTTCAGTTTAGGCTCTGTCCCAATTTGCATGCTTATATTGCAAGTATGTACGTTACCGATGGTGAGAAAGTACATAGTTTTGAGTAGGTAGCAAGGAAGTATGACAAGCTCCTATCATAATATTGCATATTGATACCACAGAATCATTTGTCACATTCTGTTAGCAAGTAAATGTTAGCATCTAGCTGAAGTCATTATATTAAAATCTTTTAGACTTGTTCAACAGCTCTATGTTATAGTTCCCAGAATGCACTGCTGATTTCATCAGCTATGGCTCTGGCCAGCTGGAGGTCAGACATAGAGCGCTCAGACTCTTCCAGCAGGCTGCTCGTAAGGTAACATATCTCATTACTCAGCATTATTGTTGTAAATGAATTTGAATGTCATTAAACTATTATTTAACGCTTTACTGTGTTCAACTCACAATGCTGATTTATCTATACTTGTAAATAAAATGTGTGAGTATTAATCCGTATAATTATGTTACATTGTGTTGTGTTTAATCGAGGTTGTTCTTCAATGTCGGATGAACAAGAGGCTTGTGTCATTAAGAGAACTTGTTCGCAAAACCAGGAGTCTGCAGGGAGACAAAGAATCAGGTTGTGATTTTATTGATATTATTTTTTTTTATTAATACTTGTATTCAGCAAGGACACATTAAATTGTTTAAAAATGAGAGTAATACGTTTTACAGGGTTACAAATTATTATTATTTTTTTATAAATATTTTAAAATGAAATTTATGTTCATCAAACACAATTAAAAAATGTATCACTGTTTCCACAAAAAAAATATTAAGCATTACTGTTTTCAACATTGATAATAATAGGAAATGTTTCTTGAGCATCAAATCAGCATATCAGAATTATTTCTGAAGGATCATGTGACACACACAAAAAAAAAAAGCTTTACCATCACAGGAATAAATTACATTTTAAAATGTATTCAAATAGAAATCAGTTCTTTTTAATTTTAATGATATTTCTTAGTATTATTGTTTTTACTATATTTTTGATAAATTAAATGCAGCCTTGGTGAGCATAAAAGACTATTAATATATTAACAATGTAGAGACTACAATATAAAAACTATGAATTAACTATAAACATAGTTTGAAAATGATTTGTAAGTACTTTATTACTGTATACGTACTTAATATAAAGTGTTACCAAAAAATCTTGCATACTTCTGACCGGTAGTGTATAGTGCTATTATGTCATTATAGATTTACCTAGACATATCACCAAAATAGATATATATTTTTAGATATTTATCTGTTGTTTTGTTTTAGATGGGGATGAGAAGCCACACTTTTTTAAGCTGACACCAGAAAAACTTCTGCCCACTACCTTCAATACATTTATTCCTGAAGACCAACCTGACGAACTTGTGAGAGACTGCTTATGGAACAATTTTGATGCAAAAAACTAGAGTTCAATATTTTCAGTTACTGTAAATAGTATCGAAACCTCTTAAAGAGGTGCATTTTGTTCAACAAATGCCAAAAAGTTTCAGTTCAACATTTGAGATGTGTGATATCTTTTTGTGGCATTGAAGGCAGTGTTGTGTTGTGGTTTTCAGGCTGTGAATGCATTGGGCCATGTTCCTGTAAGAATGCCTGAAGCAGATATGAAACTCAGGACTCCATTATTCAACCTAAAGGTACGGGAAGAAAGCGCTTTCCCCACTCCTTCATTGTCTGATAGGGACATTTTTGTCTTGTAATTTTTCTTAAAGTTCCTGTAAATATCCACTTTTGGCTTGAAATGTCAGATGTGGTTTTGTAATATGTCTAACTTAATGAAAAATACATGAGTGATGTTCTTATGTGAATGTGTGCGTATGGTTGTGTGGCGAGCCACAAAATAAATAAATAAATAAAATTGTCAGTAGAATGTCTGTTGGGGGACCATCAAAATAAAGTGTTAGCAGATATTAAGCAGACGGTCTACTAAAACTCTAATGAGAGTTAGTTGACATGTAGTTGCAAAGTTTATTATAGTTAGTAGAATATCTAAAATGGACCATTGAAATAAAGTGTTACCAAATCAGGAAATGCCACAAGAAGGCCATTTACTAATCAAAATGGTGCTGAGTTTACAAATGACAATATTAGTAGTACTATTTTAATGATATTTAATCATACATTTCATATCATATATTTCCACATTATGAGGAAATATGATTCCTCATAATGTGGTTCTTTTAACAAACCAGCGTAACAGATTTAAAATTTCACATCAGAACATTTTTTGTTAATGTTAAATACATTTATTGTTATCAGCCAGTATAATGAGAATTGTGCATGTCTATTATTAAGGTTCCCCAGCGTTACAGACTGTTGGGTTATCAGCCATTATCTGTCTATGATGCAGCAGCAACATTCGTTCCTCCTGACCTTTGTAGGACATTACGCACCGGAGCACAGGTAAACAACATGTCAATGGGCTATTTTTAGCCATAAAATAATTAATTGTTATTTGTTTGCATTAAAATTAGTTTGGAAACATCTATTGTGTTTGGTCTAATCGGCATTGTGTTGTTATAGGATGAGCTGTTGCCTGTGATGAGATTTCCATCTGTTGAGCTCAGTGAGGATGATGAAGATAAGAAATCAGAGGAAGATGATGAATCGCATCAGGATTTAGGTCCCACACTTAGTTTCAGTGCACCTGAAGCTCTTCTCAGACCGCCCAACGCCCACCCTCTCCGGATCTTTGTATGTTTTTTGAGCCACGAATATTATCTGCTGAGAACACCATGCCCAAACTGTGAAAAAAGCAGGGTTTTTATCGTTAGCTAAAACTACAAATATAATCATTAAACAACCTTTTCACTACCTAAAATATTAAATTAAATTATGTATGAACAATATGAACAATAATTCTACAGCATTTATTAATCTGGTAACACTTTACAATAAGGTTCATTAGTTAAACATTAGTTAATGTATAAAACTAACATGAACTAACCATGAGCAATACATTTGTTACTGTATTTACTAATCTTTGTTAATGTTAGTTAATGAAAGTACAGTTGTTCATTGTTTGTTCATGTTAGTTCACAGTGCATTAACTAATGTTAATAAGATTTTAATAATGTATTAGTAAATGTTCAAATTAACATAAACAAAGATTAATAAATGCTGTATAAGTGCAGTTCATTATTAGTTCATATTAACTAATGTAGTTAACTAATGTTAACTAATGAACCTAATAATTTCAACATTTACTAATAGATTTTTAGTTGTATTTGTTAACATTACGTAATGCACTCTGAACTAACATAAACAATGAACAATTAGATTTTTACTAATTAATGTTAACAGATAAAAATATATTGCTCAGTATTAGTTCATGTATGTTAATACATTAACTAATGTTAACAAAAGACACTTTATTGTAAAGTATTACCATGAAACTGAAATAAAAATGATTAAATATTGTATAGATGTAGATATAAAAAATAAAAATAAAAATCCTGATAAAATTACAAAAACAGACAACAAAATTATTATAACTAAAGTTGAAATGAAAATGGAAAAATAAAAAAATAAAAACTAATTCAAAATATTAATAAAAACTATAATAATGTATTAAAATGATGATACTAAATGATATAAAGGATACTAATGAGACTAAAATAACACTGGACAAAGTAGTACATGCTGTACTTATTCACAGTTCTGATGTGTAACTCTATAGCCTGTCGGTTCAGTTTTTTTTTTTGTTCTTTTTTTCATCAGAAGTTTTGAATTTTTTAATTCAGACATATCATAGACATGTTTGAACGTGGCTCAGTCTTACTTTGTTTGAATTCATCTTTTTTATTTTATTTAGAATCCTGTGCCGCACGTTTATGCCTTCAAACCAGCTCCGCTTTACCTGGAGTGTGACCTGGACTTTCATTTGTGTCCACTGCCACGATACACTGTCCCTAAGGACAATGTCGTGGGCGTGCATGCCCCTCAAGCACAGAAGAAATTTCTAGATAGAAAGGTTTGTTGAGAATTTATAGACATTTTTGCACATCGTAATTTGAAACATCAATCTATGTGGCTTTAAAATGAAGTTTTATATCATATCTTGTACTTGTTTGTGTATTACTATCTGAAACAATCAGCATCCAGGACAAAATTATGTTTTATAATATTTAATTTAATGTTATTACTAAGAATACATTCATCCTGTAAATATTTGCTTGAAAATATCAAATGCAGGATATAATCAAAGGCATTATGTTGTGGAAGAAGTTTCCCTCTATGGCCTTGAGCACTTTATCCAATATTTCGACTCTAAGAAGCGACTGCGCCCCACGCATGTAAGTATTACGCGCTCACATAAACATTAATTTGTTGGCTTACCTCTCATTTACACATGCAATAAAACAAGTCCAACTCGTGCAAACTTCTTTTCTATCTAGGTCTGACCCCTTCAGTATTGTCCTTCTGCCTGTGGAGGCCCCTCCAGCCCTTCAGGGTCTGCCTGACAGCATCAGAGATGAGATTCAAGCTGGAGTGTAAATATAGATTAACGCCAGCTTCAATAAACCCTCCATCTTTGATTGTTTGTGATGGCATTTACAGATTCATGCTGGTTTGATTTCTCTGGCAGGTCTGAGAGCTCAGAGCTCTGTCTCACTCCTGAGATGATTGAAGCAGAGTTTGGTGTGTCTGAGAGATCTTCAGCTACATCTGTTAAAGAGGATCAAGATGAAGGCAATGGGTTGGTACAATGGGTTATCAAATATAACATTTTCCCCTAAAGGTCCCCTTTAAGTGAACATAAACAGTTAACAGGAAAGTAATCGAATGCTTGTCATTAGCTTATATTAGATACGTGCATTTGGTCTTAAAGTGACAGCAGCCAATAAACCTGCTACTGTCTGTGTCATTTAATGTTAAACAAACAATGAGAGAAGAAAAGAAAATGAGAGAATCATTCACTGCTCTTCACTGAATAATTATAACTTTAATAAGAATCAATGTATATTTAATTCATATGGTCAAGACTATACAGTTTTATTTTTAGATTTGATTATTTTATTCAATTTCTGTATAGTAGGCTATTATTATAGGCTAAATTATTTCATTTGTGTCCTTTTTCTATTGTATTCATCCTATTGTTTTTTTTGTTTTTTATGGTATTACTGACTGTTTCAAATCACTGTTGTTTGTTGTTCTGAAAGAACAGATTAAGGGGTTGGAGGTCATATGGGGGTTTTATGAAACCATTGACAGAGGCCCCCCTCAAAAAGTTTTGCTTAGGGCCCCCAGAAGTCTAGGACCGGTACTGATGTCGGAATTCATAGTATTCATTAAACAATAGGCGAAAAGTACCTAGATACACATCCACTGGACACTTTACTATCCCATGAGGCCATGGGAGAGGATTTATGAATAGCAGTGAAGGGACGGTACTAACGCCGTAGGTCACATGATGGTGACAACATGGCGAATGTAGTACATCCGAATTTAATTCATACTACACACATTCATACTATATAGAATGTACTTTTTTAATGGTCGAGAAGTAAGTTTCAAACCAAATGTAGTACCTACTATACAGTATGTGATTTTGGTCATTTTGAGGTTGATATATGGATGAATAGATACATTACCTTGATCTTCTCTTTCTGCAAGTTCCAGAACTCCAGTAGCACCAGTCGCCTCTGCAGGATCAACCACAAGGTAAGCACCAGCACTTTAATCACATAATCCATCACATATGGACAGGGTAATTGGTGATGTAAAAGCTATAAAACAACAGTTCTCAAAACAAAAGGGCAGTTTTTGTTTGTTCTAGCTTATAGGCGAAGTTGATTCCGCCATCTGGCCATGAGAACAGCAAATGATTTGCTTTGCCGTGCAGTTTGCAAGATGAAGATGACATGAGATAAAGTTTCTTCCTCTCTTTAATTTTTGGATCTCAGGGACACACGTGAGCAGCCGCTGGAGTCGACACAGAACAACAGACTGGGACCAAAAGTGCTGGGTAGATTAAAAGAATTGAAATCTACAGGCAGAGTCAGCTGTGCCTCATCATGTGACAATAAATAGCACTTTTATCTTCAGAAGAGGTAGAAAATGGTAGGTTTCTTTATGCTTTAGTAATTGTTTCATGTTCTGTTAATAAGCACAACTAGAACAATGAAATGCAGTGCCAGCTCAGGTATACGTGCAGACTTTAACAAAATACAGTGACAAGCCACCAGATGGCATTAAATGCCTGACACATGAAATTCAGCAACTGTACCTTCCTAAAAAGATGTTATGGTCAATATTTGTATGGGATCTTCTTTATTCATGAGTTCAATTAAAGATTTTTTTTTCCAAACTTATTTCCTTTATTATTCAATACGATTTCTAGTAAAACTAAACTACAAAGATGACACTTCATCAGTCAAGGGTGTCATTTTAACAGTAGATTTACATGCACATAGAGTTATATATAAACAACTCATATGAGCATAATTTGACTGAAACATTAATTAAAAAATTATTATTTTTTTATTTTTTTTGGCAAGTTGCCTTATATAACAGCAGTCCTCTATTTGACATGAATTCCAAATTTGTTCAAAGTATGTTTTTTATTTTAATAAATTTGACATCTTAACCATATGAATTAAAATATGAAAATATTCTGGTTATTTCCAAGTTATATTGAAAAATAAAAAAAATCTGATTTTAAATGTAATGAGAGAAAAAAAGAGAGGGGAAAAAAATAATATATATATATATATATTTTTTTTTTTTTTTTTATGTTNTTAATGCAGCATTTGCATGTGTTAGATTCAGTGAGACATTGATTATGAGGAAGAGAGCAGTGATCCTTTCCAAGCTTCCATTTTACACGGTCTGGTTTGCACTCAAGCAAATGTCAGCCTGGGTTTATTCTGTCTGACAGTCTCTCATCCACAACAGTTTTTTGCACTGCTCTCACCTCCACATTCACCTCACAATAGCAAAACGCTGCTTGATTCCTGTCCCTGGGGACAAAGGGAGAAAAAGCAGCCTAATTAGCACCCTGTGAGGTTCATGGTCGGTTGACACCTGATAACTGTCACGTAATTTGCATTACAAGCTGTTCTTGTAATAATCATTGTGATAATTCTCACCTGCTTTCCATTATCAACATCTCTCAAATCTTAGGACCTAGAAAAACAAGCAACTAGATTATATCTATAAACAAATCTCTGATTAAATGAAAAGTTTCGAAACAAGTCTGATTGAATGTCTCAATACATGACAAAGATATTTTTATGTAATCAGTGAGTATTCAAAAAAAATAGTTAAACAATAATCGTAAAAAACTACGCTCAGAGACGCTGATACCTATGTTTTCCTCTCAGGAGTCAAAACTGCAATGTTTGCATTTCCAACACAGCTCCTTAACTAGCCTTTAATGTTTGGTAGGTCTAATTGTTGGTCTACCCTTCCCAATGGAGAACATGCTCTGAAGTCATAGATTGTCACATTAAGGGCAAGTCTGAACAGGATTATGCCCACAATAACTGCACAGTTTGATCACTTGGATTACACATTTTTTTCGTCCTAACAAACCAGTCAATCCACAGTAGACACGAAATGTTAGGAAAACTTCTAAAATATTTTTATTTATTACAGCACATACAAGAAGAGAACATTGTGGACTAAAATGGTGAACCCTCCTTATTATTCTCATGTAAAAAATGAACTTAAAAACCCTCAATTTTATCACATTACAGGATGTTCTGCTTTGGTATTTATGCTCGCTTAATAAAAGCAAAGCTTTGACAACAAGACAACAAGGCTTAGGACCAATTGCTGAGAACATGTTTGAAATTTAAACTGCAACAAATTTGAAGGATATTGTGCAAATTTACCAATGCTGAGTAAAACCCACTTACAGCATGACATCTCACAGAGAGTATAGCTGCACAATAACCCTACAGTTCTACCATTTTAGGCATCACACTACCTGATATTCACACACTGCAATACTTGCAATACAGAAGATAATTTTGGTGTCCGAAATTACTTTCGAAGAAAATCCTTCATTAGTGAGGCTGCAACGGTCTGATCTGTCATTGTTTACGTGCCTTCACAAATTAGGTTTAGGTATTGTGAAATGCCAAGTCTCTGACTGACTCGTCTATAAATAGCATATGTATTACTTTGAGATCAACCAATTCCTCTCAAATGATGCCAGATTTCTCTGTATGGGTGAATGTGTAATCCATGATCCTGACACATACTGTGAAATTAAGTCTATTTCAGCATAGAACTATTTGTCCTTCTTATCCTCCACGACCTCAGATAAATCCTCCTCCCTAAGAGTCTTCACTCGGGCCTCCATGTTGGTGATCCTCTGTTTGATCTTGTTCTGGCTGGCTGTCCAATCTGCCAAAAGACGAGCGAATTTGGTCTGCATCACGTCTAAATTAGTCTCCATCGTGCTGACCTTTTCCTCCAAGTCCTTCGGGTCTGCGCCAGCAGCGGCCGCAGCCTCATCGATAAGATTGTCTTTCATCAGAATAGCCCTACCTTTCTCCTCTAGAGCCTTCTTGGCTTCTGGGTACTCAGTTAGTGCTTCCATCAAGTCATCTTTCGAGAGTGCGAACAGATCGGAGTATCCCACACTGCGTATGTTAGCAGTCCTGCGGTTTCCAGCTTTGCTTCCTTTGATGCCGAGGATGCTGATCTCGCCAAAGTAAGCACCATCACTGAGCACCACAAACTGCGTGACGCCATCATCCGCCACCACAGCTAGTTTGCCTTCTTTGATAATGTACATCTCCCGCCCAATGTCGCCCTTCTTGCAGATGTAGTCGCCAGGACTGAAAACCTGTGGTTGAAGTTTAAGGACAAGCTCGACTAGAAGTCCTGCCTCGCAGTCCTGGAAGATACGAACCTTCCGAAGGGTTTCCAGATGCACGTTGATGGCGATCTCCGCCTTAAGTTTATCTGGGAGGTTCTTGAGCACTTCCTTTTCATCGCAGGTCTTCTGTTCGGTCCAAAGGTAGTCAAACCACTTCACGACACGGGCCTCCAGATCTTTGGTGACCTTTCGGAACTGCATGTACTGCTTGATGGAGTCGATCTTGGCCTGGAACTCTGCGCGGGATGCATTCATGTTGGAAATCATGGCACCGACGTTACCGACGATGGTGGCGAAAATGAGCACGCCGATGAGAAAATCAGAAACAACAAATAAATACTCAATATCTCTGACAGGCGGTGGCGTCTCTCCGATTGTGGTGAGCGTGAGTGTGGACCAGTACAAGCAGTAGATGTACTTCCTGGCAAGACGACCAAACTCAGGGTCACTGATGTTGGGGTACACCCAAGTGTCTGAGCCAAAGCCGATTGTTTTTGAGATGGCAAAAAAGATGCAGCCATTCCAGTGGATGATGATAAGGATGTACAGGACGAGATTGCTGATGCGAAAGATGTTAGGGAAGTTGGTTCTGGTTTCAGTGCGGTCAAAGAACTCAAACAGACGAGCCATTTTGAAAAGCCGGTTGAATCTTAGTTCGGGATTGTTGTACCCCACTTTCAGCATTAATATGTCTGTCGGTATCATGGAGAAGATATCAAATTTGAATTGCGGTGACTTTTTGTAGTGTTCCCACAGCTTCTTAGATTCTCTCACCAGTAAGCCTTGCTCCAAGAAACCTGCGAAGCAATTTCAACAAGTTATGTACATTGTTTATTAGGGATGTAATGGTACATGTATTCAGTCAGTCACGCTTCAGTCCAGAAGGGGGCGCCGATGGTAATACAATGCTGTTTGCTAACCGCCACAACAGGAAAAAGAGCAGAAGACGAATTACTTGAGCCCTTGAAAACAAAGTCCACTAGATAGTGCGCACATGTCAAATGCGACTTTTTGCACTCATGGACAAAGGGGAATACTTTGAAAGGCTCATGCGCTCAACCGCTTAAGTATAGTTTAAGTGGAGCAAATTGTAACACTCCTAATGCACAAGTTTTATTTTTTATTATACTATTTTTTTTTGTACTTTTATAACACAAGATGCTTTTCAGTTTTGTAGCTGATTGTGACTAAATACCTTTTGTTTTTTATCAGCCCTGCAAAAAAAAGACCTATGCAAGAGTGTGTTCTGATTACTGCTTAGTGCTTAATACACTATAGGAGGCTGTACTGTACCAACTAGGGGATTAAATGTCACTAGGTGGAACAAACTGTGATTTGCACTACTGTCTGCTCAAAATAAATGAAAAGAAATCTAGACTTGTGGATTTGTTCCTTTGTCTGGTAACACTTCAATTTAGGGTCCAATTCTCACTATTAGCTAGTTGTTTATTAGCATGCATATTACTAGGATATTGGTTGTTTATTAGTACTATAAAGCAGATATTTATGCCTTATTCTGCATGACCATATTCTAAATCCCATAATCCTACCAATACCTAAACTTAACAACTACCTTAAAAACTATTAATAGGCAACAATTAGGGGTTTATTGAGGCAAAGCTCAAAGTTAATAGTAAGTAAATAGTGAGAATTGGACCCTAAAGTGTGACCATTTTTCCTATTTGTACAGAACCGTGACCCCAAAACCGAGGTATGTACCGAACCGTGATTTCTGTGTACTGTTACACCCCTAT
This sequence comes from Anabarilius grahami, assembly GCA_003731715.1. Classification (NCBI taxonomy): domain Eukaryota; kingdom Metazoa; phylum Chordata; class Actinopteri; order Cypriniformes; family Xenocyprididae; genus Anabarilius; species Anabarilius grahami. The sequence continues at coordinate 562,413 of RJVU01042553.1, forward strand.
TGTTTATAGTATGTTATTTAGCACTGACAAATTACTTCCCTGTAGAGCAGTTGTAGTCTAGAACTGTATTTTCTTCAATAAAACAATAATTATTGAATAAAAATAAATACGATTTCAGTTTACATCTTGATTTTGTGTTTTCTGTAGCATTTTAATTTATAAAAAGATTAATCAATTCTGAATAATGTAATAAAATAATTTTAAATACTTTTAAGTCAGCCTGCAGCCCCTTTAGCAGTTTGCTGAACCATTGCTTTAGATGGATTTTTAGTTCATTCACTCTTTTTTAGTTAAATGTAACAAAGTTAACACAAACAGAGAAAATTAGAAGAATAATCTCACCTGTCCTTGATCTCACAAATGTGTCAAGGTAGTAGATGACATCTGATGAATAGTCAAGAACTATCCATAGGGTGGTGTAATCATCCTGCAGCTCATTAAAACAGGCTCTGAAAAAACAGATCAGAAAAGACAGAATTTAGCATTAAATTCTATTTCTGGTGTACAAAATATTATATCTTGCTTGCTTAGTGGGGGACACTTAATATTCATCATTATTATTGATTTGACTGCACTATTGGATATTTCCACACTTCGAATATTTTCACTTCTGCATATAGTTTTCTTGTTTGTTTGATAATTAGTTTGATATTATTTAAATATATTTTATATTAATATATTTTAATAATTAGCATGCAATATAATGGAAAACTTCTAATATGTAAAATTACCTGGTAATAAGCATCATTAGGTTGTAGAAGACAGGTATTGCTACAATGGTCAGCCAGTGATAGTACAAATCTGTTGCTGGATCCATTATCCAAACCTGTTTTCTAATAAAGAAAAAAAAAGGTTTATACATATATACACAGTTCAGGACTGAACAAAGAACTACATTTAATTGCATTTAATTGAGATAAAATACTCACGGTTTCTCCTCTTCCTTCTTTTTATCATCCTTTTTCTCATCTTTCTTTTCATCTTTTTTCTCATCTTTCTTTTCATCTTTTTTCTCATCTTTCTTTTCGTCTTTCTTCTCATCTTTTTTCTCATCTTTCTTCTCTTCCTTTTTTGGTTCTTCTTTCTTTTCATCTTTCTTTATCTCCCTGTCGTCCTTTTTGCTGCATTAAAATGATAATTGACATTTAGTATGTAGCAATTAGCATAATGTACTTCAGCACAACATGTAATAATATTTAACTTTCCCACATACTCATCTGTATTGTTGCAGTTGTTCATATTCAGTGTTGCAAGAGGCCAATTATTTGCATTGTTGTTAAAGCTGTAAAGACAACAATATCGTAAATGGTCTTATTCCTGTAATTTGATTAGAGATAAAACATTATGAAACATGCACTTCACAATAAAAACAAATGTTGTTTTTGTAATTTTACCACAGTTAATTGCAGTGTGGGAAAAGTGCATTTTCCTCCAAAAAAATTCCTTAACTGTGGTAACAGCATGGCCTCTTACTGTCAGACCCAGACGAAATCTACATTGGATTTACAATGGGATTTAAATGGATCTGCTAAATGGATTAAATGGATGTGTTCAACAGTGTTAAATGGAGCTGAGAGTACTACATTCTCTTTGGTAGTTGAAAGCATTATCAAATTAATCTAAATATTTAATAAATGATCACGCAAGGGGAGAGAGATGTGAAGAACTTGAATGATGCATTTTCGAATTCTGTTAATCTTCTGCGGAGTTCTGCATTTTCAGATTGTGGGCCTACAGAATATAGGCATGCTTATAGCTATATGTAATGCATTTCAATCTGTTAAATGTGAGCAAATGAGTAGCAGTATCTTCCACTAGACTAGCAGAATGACAATGGCCATCATCAGGAGGGGTTGTGGTTCGAATGCAGAAGAAAGTGAGAGTGTGGCAGACAGCAGAGATTATAAGGTTACTGTCAGCACATCCTCTCTTACTGTCTTGAGAATCACACTTAATCTCACCACAGAGGGCATTACATTAGGGCAATTAGTTTGCTAAAAAACATTTCTAAATTTGGTCACATCTTCTGCCAGATATGTCTAAAAGGTAGAAGAATAAGTTCAGAAAAAGAAGCATCAAAAGCTAACACCACCCGCCGTACTCTCCACGCCACTGATCCTGTTATTAGCAGGATTTCTTTTGTAATTTTGTCAGGCTCAATCAGACAACGGTGGGTGGAGTTAGTGTAAATAGCATCTTCCGGCAAGGAGGACTATTTGCACTTAGTTAGGGCTGCCCCCTAATAGCCGACTAATCATTAGTTGACTAGAACAGGCTTAGTCGACCAAAATTTTTATTAGTTGGTTAGTCACAGAAAAAACAACTTGTGGCGTAGTCACGTAGAACGTGGGGGACATATCGTTAAAGGTGGATCCTTGTGGTAATTACAGTATGTCAGGCAGGAAATCCAAACGTTTGCCTATCATCCATTGACCTCAAATATGGCTTATTTGCAACATGTAAGTAGTAGCAGCTTTACACGGCTGCTCGCTCTAACTTTAATCTAGATATATGTGTGCTATTATTAGGTGCATGTCCAAGTGTTTGTACAGAGTGTGGAAGCTGAAGTATTAGCACGCTTACTTTAAGACATGGAGGCGCCGGCACGATCACTTGTATTTTTTCTGATAACAGTGGAAACATCTTAAAATACTCCGTCAATTTTGGTCATACAGATAAGAGTAATACATCATTCAAAACTGCACAGGGTCTTTACTTAATACTTTTATTTGTGTAAACTCACAATAACAAGAAAACATTGTGCCTTTGTAAAATAAAGAAAAAAATACAGAATGCGCTTTCTGCTGTCTCAGTCTCCCTGAACTGGAGCGCGTCACAAAAATGAACCCAAACTCAGTGTATACTTGCCTCACAGACGTGAGAAATATATCTATAGAACTTTTAAATTAACCAATTCAAATTGAAAAGAAATACTCCCTGCTTATGTAATCTGTATGGAAGATGCATTTCTTTCTAAAGGCGAGTTAGCATCGTCAGCTTCATCTTTGCAGCTGACACTTACTCAGAAAACACTAGTTTATTTATAAATAATTAAAATGTCTCCTTGCTATTTTTTCCCTGACAAATTCATAATCATTACTTTTGCCGGTGCTTTGCGGAAAGCTTTATGTGTGTGCTCAAGCACGAAATAGGCTATATTACGCAATAGGCTATTTTAAAATAATGTCAACGATCATTACGGTTTAGTAATCTCCTCAGTATTTATTTAAGTAGTTTAATATAAATGCGTGATTAGTTGACAAATCGCTTAAATGAATGACTAATAGTCGACTAAAAAAAATCTTTAGTCAGGAGCAGCCCTAAATTTAAAGTAAATAAACATTTCGATATAATACTCTATACAACTTAAAAGTTG
>RJVU01042553.1:565843-588599 GCA_003731715.1 Anabarilius grahami
CATGGTTGCATTTTCACTCACTTCCTCCTACGCAGCTGGTCCTGTCCTCTGTCATCCAACGATGCATCCTTTTGCATGTCTTCAGACTCCTCCATTAATGTAACCGAATCACTGCATTGCGGAACTTTACATTTGGTAGACCTTCCTCCAAACCTCGGAATGAACTGGGACATCCTGAAAGTGAAGGTACAGTGACTTATAAAAATCACTTATGATGGACTAACAATTTTCAAATCTCTCAACACAGCAAAAGATCAAATCACCTGCCCATTAGTCCACGGGGTGGCTGATCACTGCAAAAGAGACAAATACACACCAAATGAAATATAAGGACTTTTGAATGTTCAACTGTTCTAGATGCAAAATAATTAATTAATTTGTCTATAGGCTATGTCTGTGGTATCCCTTCTGACCTTTCTCCTCTCTCGATCCATTCAATAGCTGGCTCAGGAGTGAAGGCAGATCTTTGTGAGGGGTATGACTGTTCTGTGCAGATTTTAGCCATTTTCTTTCCTGTTAGGCCATTCACTGCAATTGAATCACATCTGGAGCATTTGCGTAATCATTCCTGTCAACCGAAATGCACTTCCATTAGTGAACATACTGTATGTACTTTGTGGTTCTTACCCATTTTGTCACATAAATAATGTTCAAATTCATGAATAAATAGTATTACAGCTAATTTTAGTAGGGTTGAAGTGATGCATTTTCACATTGCAACACTGACAATTTTTGCCTCAAAACATTAAAAATAAATCCTTGTTCTATTTTAAGAATGGACAGAAGGATAATGGATTCTATATAAATGCTTAACAGATGCGAGTGTCTGCTCTATAAATACACACTACAGATTAAATGCCAAGTAGAATCAGGAGCGTCTTCCAGGAAGATAAGCTGTTTGAAGACAAAAAGGATTTCTGATTGAGACAGGGAGGTAAACATGGTAAAACTGGGGATTCCCTTAGCCAAACATGCTAGGGTAAACTGCAAGTGCTTTAAAAAAATAAGTAAACAAGTTTAAACCTCTATGAATATTTATTTGCACTGTATGTAGCTATTCTGATAGAAAATGATTTATTTTTTCTCTAAGCAGTTTCCTTATTTTGAAAGATAAGCTACTGTGTCCCACGTCCTGCTAAAAGGCCACCTGAGAGAAGTTCTTTGAAGATGAAGACTTACAAAATTAGCCAAATTCCTTTAGATCTCACACAGCGTCTAATACATTTTACATTATACAATTTAGTTCTGAGCAGAAAGGCTATTAAGCTTAATCACAGATCTACTTGAAACACCAACGCTGTGGACAGACTAATTGTTAAATGCATTTTAACATTCTGAGATGGAATTCTGTGCAAATCCATAACTTTTCAAGAGAGCAAACTTAAAGGGATAGTTCACCCAAAAATTGTTCCAAACCTGTATGAATTTCTTTCTTCTGCTGAACACAAAAGAAGTTATTTTGAAGAATGTCGGTAACCAAACAGTTGATGGGCCCAACTGACCCCATAGTTTTTTTTTTCTTTTCTTTTTTTTTCTTCTACATAGTCAATGGGGCCCATCACCTGATTACCAATATTTTTCAAAATATCTTCTTTTTGAGTAAATGATGACCAGTAAATTTGAGAAAATTTTTGCCACCCCAAACAATAATAAGAGAGATTAGGGAAATGAAACAGCAAATAAAATGTAATATAAAAATGCATTGAATATAGTCATAATACGTACAAGTAAATAAATAAATAAACAAGTAATTACGTTTCAGAACAAATTTGTCTAGTTTTAATATTTGTTCCCTGCCAAAAGTAGTTTCAAAATAATGTCAACGTGTTAAGTTTGTCGCCAATTAAGCCGAAGTGGAACGGAGCAATGGATTTCCTTTCCTGCTCAAAGCGTTCTGTAATCACTCGGCTACAGCTCCACTCCGGGTTTTCCATTTCTCCCTCTGCACTAGCTAGTAGCAGCAGAGAGAAACCCAGTTATGAGCAATATTGGAGCAAAAGAAAACGTGGAGGCTAAAAGCACCGACGCTTCGACTTTCATAACAACCGATGGGACGGCATAACTGGGCTAACAGTGGACATTGTTGTACATACAACATGTTGTACAGCATCTGAAATGTTGTTTTGGTCATTCTGAAATGCCAGAGCCAAAGTCTGTCGGTATTACCTCCCAGAATTGTCTTACACGACTGCATTCCCAAACATCAGGCATCCGCCTCCGAACTCAAGATAGTGACTCATGATGCTGTTTGTTGTGTTTCGTCTGCGCGCTCTGAGGCGCAAGTATATTTATTATATATTTAAAAAGACTCACAGTGGCTTCTCCTACTGCAGCAACTTCCATTTTTCTTATCGTATCGTATTAAAAAAAGTTAAATTCGGAACTTTGGATGAAAACATAGCTCGACCAAAACTAATACAACAGGCAAACAAACAATAAATAAAGGAAAGCGTTGAAATAAGGTGTTTGGGAATTCAACAAGCAATTAAGTAACTGCTACATAGAGAAAACAGAAAATACTACAACAGACTCGCACTCATTTTTGCTTTAGCTGCTTTACCTGTAACGTTTGATGAGGAACTGCTTAACCTGCCGATGCAAATTAATCCACAGGACTTTCTCCTTCACATCAGCGAAATCCTATTCCACAAAAACCTTCAGGTTCAGAGATATTCACATGATTTGAACTTTACTGCAATAAGAAAACGCAAAAGCTGTGTCCTGTCTAACTCAGAGCGCGAAGTAGTTCTCGGTTGGATGAAGGCACGTACAGTATCTTGCTCTGCCTCCACGCGCACCTGCCAAGAAAGGTGACTGTTTGACTGCGCTCGAGGAGAACATCCAGCTACTCCTCCCCACACCAAACCCGGCCATTAATAACACCGTCACTAAGAGTGTGCTAAATTTAAGAGTCCAAAACACTTGGAACACAGTACAAGTGAGTACATAAATATCCTGTTTGTACAGCATTCTATGATCATTTGGAACCAAATCCTAATGGGATGAAATTAGAATCATCTATGAGTCAAATGAGATCTTACTAGATAAACAGTAGGCTATAAACTTTGATTCTCAGAGTCATATTGCATATTGTATAGCCTATAGTATTTATCATAACCATACTTGCTGTTTTGGAATAAATGTAAAAATAATAATAAAAACTATGAAAATGTTTCTTCAAATTCCATGATGGTAGCCGATACCTGGCACTTTATCATATTACTAATCATAACAGTCCTATTGAGAACTTTCTAAAAGATTAACATTTATTGGAGCCATTAGTTAAAGGGATTGTTCCAAACCTGTATACATTTCTTTGTTCTGTTGAATACAAAGGACAGTTCTGGGGTACCGTTGAATTTTTCCTACTATATGGAAGTCAATGGTGCCCCAAAGTGGCCTGGTTACAAACTGTTTTCAAAATATCTTCCTTTGTGTTCAGCAGAATAAAGAAATGTATACAGGTTTGGAACAACTTGAGGGTGAGTAAATGATGGCAGAATTCATTTTTGGGTGAACCCTTTAAGCCCATCTATTATTTTATGAAGAGTATAGTACTCACCACCATCAACATAAATAAATAATATGTAATCATTCCGATATTTTTATGTGCATGTACAAAATTGTTTCAGTGTAACTAGTTTTTAACTAATTTAATTTAATTTAATTTAGCCTAACAAATGATTTTTTTTGTCTGTGTAGTTAAACTGCTGTTTAATCATCTTACAACGATGGCAACCGATGCTCTTTTGCCACCTTTAACCTTTGATAACACTTTCTATAGTCTCCTCTACCCCTGAAGTGAGTCTTAATGGCTTGTGCCATAAATCCGTAAGCATTCCTCTAGGAAACCTCGCACACTACTGCTTTACCATGGAAAGATCAAGTCCCAACCAATCCCCGGAATCTGCTTGGTTTAGGCAGACTGTTGAACAGAAGTCGTAATCTGGGTTTACACCATAATGCTCTTTCTTGGACCCAGTGATAAGAAGCTGTCAGACACAGATGAAGAGAGACGTCTATCTATCTATCTATCTATCTATCTATCTATCTATCTATCTATCTATCTATCTATCTATCTATCTATCTATCTATCTATCTATCTATCTATCGTTTATTGTTCTGTCTATCCGTCCATCCATCCATCCATCCATCCATCCAAATATCTATCTATCTGTCTGTCCATCCATCAGTCTATCCGTCTATCTATCTATCTATCTATCTATCTATCTATCTATCTATCTATCTATCTATCTATCTATCTATCTATCTATCTATCTATCCATCAGTCTATCCGTCTATCCGTCTATCTATCTATCTATCTATCTATCTGTTTGTCTCTGTTCATCTATCGTTTATTGTTCTATCCGTCCGTCCATCCATCCATCCAAATATCTGTCTGTCTATCTATCTATCTATCTATCTATCTATCTATCTATCTATCTATCTATCTATCTATCTATCTATCTATCTATCTATCTATCTATCTGTCTGTCTGTCTGTCTGTCTGTCTTTCCGTCCATATATCTATCTATCATCCATCCATCCATCCATCCATCCATCCATCCAATCTCTATTCACTCTTAAAAATGCAGGTTCCAAAATTTTTAAGAGTGTAGGTCATGTTTTAAAAAACTAAATTTACTAAATAAGTCAACATTTTATTTATCTCAGCCAGATCATTTTCTTAATTATGGCAACTTTAATTTTAATTCTAGTTTTGTAGTTTTGTGAGGCCCCCAATCGCTCAACATTGAACGGTCCCATAAAATTCCACTGATATGCAGTTGCTTGTTTCAGACTGGTATAGCTAATGTCTCCAAAAGTAAATCTGTGTTATAGCTGCTATCTGTCTTGTTTAATGTTGTGATTATCATCATTTCAGATCTTTACTCATTAGTGAAATTGTCTCATTTGTTGTGACCCAGTGTGATTTTTGCTGCTTATTACAGACAGTCATTCTCAGACAACACGGCTGCCTTTGAGAGGAGATAAATCATCATCAAACAGATTATGTTTAATCTTTTGATCTCAGACTTCAAACAAGTGGTGCAGAGCAGATGCTATTCTCTAATCACTCTGAAATGATAATGAAGTAATTCCATTGGAGAAATCAATATGAGAAGAACTGTGTAATACATTTTGTACAATTAGACATTTTTCTTATTTCAGTGAAAATATGATTGCTATAATTTGATGATGATCGTTCTTTGCTCATTGTTTTTTTTTTTTTTTTTTTTNTTTTTTTTTTTTTTTTACTCAACAAATAAGGTTAATATCATTTTAAAATAATAAGCTTTTAATATTGCTCAAAACATCACTTTTTTAGTCAGGTGTACATTCAGTTCCAACTTGGTTTGTTAATCAGTCTAGTACATATTGGATGAATTAGATAATACAGCTATTTTTTCTAATGGTACACCCACTGAAATTAAAATCTGTCCATACACGAAAAGAAAAAAGCCCAAGTGTTTAGACTTACCAGAAGTGTATTTAAGATTTGCAACATTAGGAATTGTCCTCAAAAGCAGATAACAGATGAGGGAAAAAAAGGAATCAGTGCATGTTCCACATGTCCTGTGTAAGTCCTTTCGTCCGGTTAAGATTCTTTGTTTGCAAATCACTGCTATAAAACAAAGCTGTTAAGCATGCTAACATCAAACATCTCCAGAGATGGGATCTTGTTTACAGGTGATTGTTGTCCTGATCTAATTGCTGTACCAGTGTGTAGTTATAATTGTTTAAGTCCCCTGACTCCTTACCTAAGTTCTTTCCTTTATAATTACGGAATGCCTCCTTAAAACTAAAAAAAAAAAAGAATAGCTGTATAAATAATTATAATTTGTCATTAATGAAAACTGTAATACAACTAAATGCAGAGTGGGTGTAATAAAATACTTGTGAATCTGTTTAGAAAGCATTATTATCATTGTCTGGTTGAGCCAAGGAAGTCTGAGATTTATGTAGTTTTTTTAAATTCTAATCATATACTACTGTTTAAAAGTTTGGTGTCAGTAAGATTTTTCTTCGTTTTGAATGTTTTTGAAGTCTCTTTAACCATTCGTTACACAGAATACAGCACAAACAGTAATATTGTGAAATATCAAAATGTTTTGAAATAACTGTTTTCTATTTTAATATTTTAAAATGAAATTTATTCTTGTGATACAAAGCTGAATTTTAAGCATCATTACTCCAGTCTTCAGTGTCACATGATCCTTCTGATTTGTTACTCATGAAACATATCTTATTATTATCAATGTTAAAAACAGTTGTGCTGCTTTTTGTGGAAACTGTGATACATTTTTAAAGGATTCTTTGATGAATTTGAACATTCAGAAGAGCAGCATTTATTTGAAATCGAAATATTGTAACATTATAAATGTCTTTACTGGTACTTTTGATCAATTTATGGTGGCCTTATTGAATAAAAGTATTAATTAAAAAAAAAATTAATCTTACCCCAAACATTTGAACTGCAGTGTATATATGACATATGTACATACATATACACTATATGACAGCATGTACTCAAGTACTCCACAAGTTTGTGGAAATTATCCATGTTGTCTAGCATGATTTGAGAATATAAAATAATAATAATAATAAATCTTTCTGTTGATTTCTAGGTGTATATAAAAAGATTTTCAATGTGGTCTCAGACTTTTGGACCCCGCTAATATATATCAGTCTACCTGAACTGCAGCACAGGACAACAGCACAAACACAAATATAGCATGGAGGCCCCCTGCTGGTCTATAAGCCAAACTCACCAGCCACCAATATATGGAGTATATGTGCTTGTTATGCAAATATTGTCCTGCGTAAGCAGCCATAGACCACAATTACTGTAAGTCACGATCCACTTTTGGAGTTCTAATTTTGAGACCTTTTTGTTCTTTGCTATCCCCGTATGCACAAGGAACACATGCAGGCTCAAATGAATTACATTTTTGAGAAATACTGTTAATTATAATTAGCATTTGTGATGTAAAGCAAAGTCTTACTGATGAGGAGATATAAAACATTGCTCAGCTCTGCCTCTGCCTAGCTCTGTCTCTCATGGGGACTGTTCACTTCTGGACCACCACATGGAGGAGAAAAGACCCTGTTGTCACCTCCTCTAACCCATCACGACATCTCATTACAAACACGTCATGAACACAGCTGTGCAGCATCATAGTCTTTGAGTAATGAACGGCGCTGGTCTCCATCATGCTAATGTGAACGTCAAGCTGTATTGACATTTCTCATTTGCCTGAGCGTGCTGCTGTTGTTGTTATTAATAAACAGCATTAATGTTTCTGTGACAGTGCTTGCACGAGCAGAACAGCTATTTTAGGGATCCTCTGACATTGCTCTGACTTTGCAGCATGATGTTATTCAACCGATGAAGCACAGAGAGCAAACTGTCTCATTTTAGGGCTCCAAACCTGGCCATATGTCCACTCTTTAGAATGAGTCTATGCAGATGACATAGCCTACGGTGTTATATGGAGGGGGAAAAAAACAAGCACTGTGCTCTGGCTACATGTATGCGAGAAAGACTCAAATCAGGATGTGTGGCATGTGTGAATATATTAATTCAGCCATCAGTGGATGAGATGACTCATGCTCATGATGATGTATGCATGCTTTTTTCAGTTTTGTGTCAGGCAGTGGTGTTTTCTCTGAGGAGGAAAGGGAGACAACACCTCCTCAAAAATCTATACAACTAAATGCATACATTTTATAAGACTGTGGTATGAAGTCTACTTAACTATATAAAGTCTACTGTACCATAGGCTATTTGATACACACATTTCTAAGGCTTCTAAATTATCAAAATGATCAAAACTTGGCTTAAAAACATGTTGTACACAATCTACTATATATGCCCTCTGTCGTCTGATTGATAGTGTGTAATGTTTTAGCAAGTAAAAGACCTTTTAATATGTAAGCAATAAGGTACAAGAGGCTGTGCTGTAGGCTATTGTGAATAAGTCACAGCTGAAGGGCGTTGTTAGGCACGACGCTAAGCGATACACGATACAGCACTAGCCTCAAGTCTTATTGCTTTTATAAAACGGTTACCACACAATACAAATATTAAAGCCAAAAATATGTATCAATGCAACTTCAGTTAATTGAAATTTCACCAAAAGCCTTCCTTCCGCCCGAAAACATAGTCCCTGACCGTGAACAGCAACAGAAGTTACATTATTACGCCATTAGATGGCGGCAAAGACTGTCTTTATGAGTGTGTCTGTCAGTAGCGAAGACTTTTACATTGAAAAGACTGAATTGTTGTGAACACGGAACAAGACGCAACTGACAAATGCTTTGACTAGCACTGTCAGTCACGGGAAAACCCTTTAACTGTTAAAAGGACAAGATAATACATCGGAAATTTAAACAGATGTTTTATTATGAACATAGGACTGACCTGAAGGAAAATGATAAATCTGAATGCAGGTAATAAACTCGCTCACTCGATCTTTTTCTCACAATAGACCCTTTTCACATTTCCAGGTTTCTCAGAAGCGGAAGTCGTCATAGTTGGGTAAAATTCTACCGGTGAATGAGAGAATACATTAAATATATTTTTTGTGTTTCCATTTGCTCAAATAGCAAAAGAAAAACTCCACAATAGTGTTTTCACAACTTTCATAAATAGGGAAAAAACAGAGAGCGATTGATAACGGCAGTCAGAAGAGAGAAAGATGTCATTTTTACTGTCACTCCCAAAGCTGCTGTTAGAAACACCCTCACAGCAGCTTTAAAAAGGCCCACTGAACGCGCAGCATTATTCAATGTGTTGACATAATTTCAACTAAAACTTTTTTTTAAATAGCCAATAGCATGTTGTTTATGTTACAGTTCGACCAGAGCCTTTAGACTCTGTAAAACCTCTGTGTAACACAGTTCGTATATACGGGAAGAAGGAGGCGGGAACCGGCGAACGTTCAACACAACTTTAATATATTTAAAACAAATACAAAACGAAAGTAATGCCGGCAGACCCTCGCGGACGTCTGCCGGCCACACAAACATAATAAAACATAAAATAACATCCAGGCCTGGTCCTCTCTCCTCCTTCACTGTCGTCCCTCCTCCTTTTATGGGGCAGTCGTAGCCTAATGGATAGAGAGTCGGACTTGTAACCCAAAGGTCATGGGTTCGAGTCTCAGGTCCGGCAGGGATTGTCGGTGAGGGGAGTGAATGTCCAGCGCTCTCCCCACCCTCAATACACCGACTGAGGTGAGACCCTTGAGCAAGGCACCGTACCCCCAACTGCTCCCCGGGCGCCGCAGCAATGGCTGCCCACTGCTCCGGGTGTGTGTTCACGGTGTGTGTGTTCACTGCTGTGTGTGTGCACTTGGATGGGTTAAATGCAGAGCACAAATTCCGAGTATGGGTCACCATACTTGGCCACATGTCACTTCACTCACTTCTTCACTTTTATGCTTCCGGAGCTCCTCCGTGAGAGACTCGAGGCCGGTGCGCCTCCCAGGTGGAGCTCGTTAACTCTCGCGCCACCGGCCTCGCGCAGTTCCCTCACGGCTCTCGCCCGCCCTGCTCGTCACACTCTGTTTCCTTCTAATCTCTTACCGTTTCTCCTCATAATGTCCTTTATATCGCTTATATAGATGTCATGAAAATCCGTGATCCATTTTAGAGGAAGTGAGAGACTGTAAGTTTTGAATGCTTATATCTCCTAAATGCGAATTTTGTCATTGTTTTGGAACACACCAGCTTATTCATAACCTAATATTCATACTAAAAGCTAAAAATCTTTTGATTTCAGGGGGACTTTAACTAGTTTTTTGTAATTTGGTGCAAAGGAAAACCGGAAACCGAGGGTAATGCAGGAATGATGTCTTTTATAGACAACACACGGACATGGTCCGTGTCTTGGTTAAAATTGCTTATTTCGCTGGATTTAAACATTCTTGGAAACATTTGGGATAAAGTACACAAGTCAACAAAATATATAACATTGTTCTAGTGGTTTTTGGATATTTGAATCCAAAAATCTTACATATTGTGCCTTTAATATGGTTGCTTGATAGCATAAGGTAAATAGTGTTTCATTTGCCTTTAGCTAAAGGGGAAAAGGCAGAGCGTGAACTTTTGCAGCTGTATGTTCATGTCTGTATCTAAAACATTAGGACTTTCATGCTTCTTCGATCCTTTGGCCTGGACACTTTGCATGGGGTAACTTGTATCTTTAGAACGGCACAGTTTGTTCCTTCTTTGGTTCCAGACTGAGGTTCAATGATATTCGTCCCTCCATGAAAGCTGCTGATAAAGTTCTGTCACGATCAGCATATGTTTAGTTTTAAAACAAATGTCATCAAAATCTCTGCTGTTTCGGATTACAGCACGAGACGGGGGAGGGGAGGTGTGAAGATGATGTCACACCTCTCACGCGTGGCTTTGTGATATCAGCCATATCAAGTAGAAAGGAAAACAGCTTATGTTTATCTAAGTAAACAAACAGGATGAACAGAGTAATCTATTTGTAAACTGCCATTCTGGCTATATCAAGCAGTGTGTATGTGTATGTGTATGTATTTGCTTAGTTTGACATTAAATTGTCCCCAGACGTTAGCCATATCTGCCAAAATCTGTCTTTGGGAATGTTCTCAGTTGAAAAACCAATCATATGTAAAATAAATACAAAATTTTATTTTATTCTAAAACAATAGAGATCTGTGATATGTCCTCATTTAGAATAAACATGTAACGTATATTTAGCTGTAGTTTTTCTTCAGGAATTTCCTAGATCCGACAAAACCTATTACAAATTTCAACAATAGAAGTCTAAGGTATGCCCTTATTTAGATAGCAAAGTAATTGTGTGTGTGTGTGTGTGTGTGTGTGTGTATGTGTGACAAAAGGCAGGGACAGAGCATATCTGAGCGCAGAGGGACTAAAGGGCATTTGAAGGTAACGGTTCCAGTTAAATTGTAACCCAAGACGGATTATATTCATGATGTAAGCACTAGACCTTCCCAGAAAAGACAAGGTTTTATAAATAGCACAGGTGCATGCTCAGCATGGTTTATACAACTGCCTGTGTATTTCATATTATATTAATGCTCTTGTTCAGTGCTGACACACGTGAAAGGGAACAACACTCCGCCCAGGCTAATTTTATTGGGCTGTTGATGATCAGGGTCAATCATGAGTGTTATTGATTTGTTTTGCCAAGAATACACCATATAACTCAACAAAAGCTAAAACATCTTTATCAAAGCAGAAGAAGATACAAGATCTTTTATTTGTTCAAATCATTGGAGAGTACAGCATGTATTTGTAGCATTGTTTGCTGAGTCTGTTCACCCCCACAGCTGCTAACACACACAAACACACACACACACACACACACAGAGGAAGTGAACCGTCCTGCTTACACAAGCTTAATATCGTATTCCACCTACAGAATAATTCAAGATGACCTCTTGGTGGTCTATTTCATTTTGTTGTTATGCTCTAGAACTGATAAAATCTAAATAATCTGATAGATTTAATGCAACAAAAGCAGTGTCAGTGTCAGTTCTCCGGTGTTGCCTTCAGGGAAAGGCAAATTGCAAAATCATCCTTTCTGATTTAATTTTCGTTGAATTAAACTTTAAATGAATTGGAATGGTTTCCCCACAAAGATAATGATCTTATGTGTAATGTGATTAGGTCATCATGACTCTATTGTACAGTGTTTCCTCTGGGAAGCAAACCAATTTCATGCATTGTGCATATAAATTGTCAATAAAATTTGTTAATAATGAAAGAATGACTTTGTATAAACCAGCAAAAGGCTTCTTTTTGTCACTTTTGCTGGCAGTCATTTAGAAATCTTTTTCTGGCATGGCAAATCATTGGAGAAAGTATTTTTGTTGGTTTTTCTTTTGATGATTTACATTTGTTATTGGGTTTTTAAAACTAAAAATTACAATTTGCAGTTGTATTCTGTAAATTATTTGTAAAAAGAATGAAATGTAACTAGAATGAATATGAATGCAGCCATATTGAGAATATTTCACTGACAAAATTTTTTATTTAGATTTTGTGTGTTGTCCTTCATTAAAGTATTACCCTTTTTAGTGTTTATACAGTTCAGTAAAAAAAATAAAATGTATTTTGACCTGGATGGATAGTCACTCAACTTAATTATAAATATTTAATTAAATACAAACCAAAGGGAGGAGAGGAGAAGGGTAATCGAGTGAATGGAGGGGGTCATTTCAATCAGATAGATATACCAATCAATGAGCTGAAGGTCAGATCTGACCCATCAGAGCAGCTCCA
This sequence comes from Anabarilius grahami, assembly GCA_003731715.1. Classification (NCBI taxonomy): domain Eukaryota; kingdom Metazoa; phylum Chordata; class Actinopteri; order Cypriniformes; family Xenocyprididae; genus Anabarilius; species Anabarilius grahami. The sequence continues at coordinate 578,135 of RJVU01042553.1, forward strand.
TGACAAGCGAGGCTGTGAGGGATAGACTTACTGTATTTTCAATGGCATCCCCTGTAAAAAGCTGTATAAAGCTCCTGGATCACTTATTTTCTACAACTCATGTCATCTGGAGATTTTGTCTACTGAAATTTCTGGGAAAGAAATTTTGCAGTGTTTCATCATCCAAAAACAAATAATAGTACAACCCACTGAAGAGATGTATGTCTATCCTTCACAGCCTTGCATTCATTCCCATTAAAAATCAAAGATGTTGCTGCTGTGAATAAGGTCTATGAGTGAAGTAATGTTTTTTCTGCAGTAGCACGCACAGTATGCATGCTACTCACAAATAATAGCATGGGAGTGTGTTATACCAAAGGGTGAAGAAGTGTGTGAGAGAAAAAAAGAGGTGCACCTGGATCTTATTCAGCCTTAAAACCTCCGTCATAAATCAACAATTGCATCTCTCCCACATAGAAATGGTTCCCTATGGACATGTTGTGGTGACGCAGACAGGCCTTATGGGTGGCTTTACTTTTTTTCCATGTTGTTCTACTAAAAGGTTTTAAGTCAGTTTATATCTTTTGCTGTAGTGTGTCAGTAAGAAAATATCAGTTTACATTTTTGTAATATTCCAGTGAAATTTTTGTATACACAAGGAGTCTGACAACAGCCGGTGCTCCATTTCAGCTAAGAGGAAAGAAATAAACCTTAGACCCGAAATGGACCTAATCTGAGCCACAAAATCTTTATATATTATTTATAGAATCATCTTAGCATTAACAAGCCTGTTAACAAGCAGAAAAAAAGAGACAAACAGAAACACAAGAGCTACAACTGACTTCAGCCACAGCCTTAGATGGTCAACTGAAGATAAAATAAGACATTTAATCTCTCCAGATCTCAGCAGTGGAGGGTTAAACAACTCCACAAACAGTATTACAGCTTCACATATTACTAACCAGATTTACTTTATTTCTGTCATTCATCTACAGAAGTTTAACGCTCATGTTTGTTTCATTTGAAGTGATTGGTGTTTCCATTAGTTGGGCTCTTATACTATGTTGGTCTTCTCTGGCTGTTGTGAGTGTGTGTTTGTGAAACACATTTGCAGTCGCAAAAAAGTTTAAATGAAATCAGATGATGTTTTTTTTAAGCTATTGATGGTTTGAGCCTGAATCACTGATGTTATTTGAACATAACAATCGTGTTTTGCCATTGATACTACAATTCTTGTTTTACTGCTACATGAAACCACACTATACTTCAATAATCAGTTAGAAGATTGAAGATAAAAAAANTCGTGAAAAAAAAAAAAAAAACTACAGTTACAAACACAGATATGAGCAATCGGCGTATGAATCTCAACAGTGGTGACAACAAAATATTCAGACAATCACATCAAATCTGGACATCACAAAAATCTACTAAAAGACAGAACAAAAACCACAGCAAAAAATGAAAGCAAATAGTTAGTATAAAAGAAAATAATAGGACAATTCAGCTGCATAATGTATTCATGCTGTGATGCATGCTGGGAGTTTTGTACTATTGTTCCCAGCATGCATTGCGGCATGACACTTTTGATTGTCACCGTTGTTGAGATTCATGTGCTGATTCTTAATGTCTTTGTGTGTCAGCTGAATTGTAATATTATTATCTTTTATTCTAACCATTTGCTTTTATTTTATTCTGTTTTTTATTCTGTCTTTTAGTAGATTTTGGTCTAGAGTTGATCTGATTGTCTGAATATATTGTCACCACTGTTGAGATTCATACGCCGATTGCTCATATCTGTGTTTGTCATTGTAGTTAATTGTTTCATGCTCATGTTCTGTTGTTTTCAGTATTCTAATTGTTTTTTGAAAATGAACAAATGAAAATGTGACTGGCTGACATTGAAAACCAACATCATTTAAATCTTGTAATGGAACAAAACAGACCGTCTTTGAAATCTCACAAAGGAACAATTCCAACCATCAATGAAGTCTTGAAACGAAACCAACTGTCGTTGAAATCTTGTAACTGAACAAATCTGATCATCATTGAAATCTCATAAAGGAACAAAACCGTCAGTCATTGAAATATAGAAGTGGAACAGAACCAACCATCATTGAAATCTAATAACAAAACTGTCAACAACCATTGAGATCTCGTAAAGGATTAAAACTGACTTTCATTGAGAACTAGTAAAAGACCAAAATAATTGAGTCATTTAAATTTTGTAAAGGAACAAAACCGACCTTCTTTAAAAATCTCGTAAAGGAACAAAACTTGCCATCACTGAGATCTTGTAAAGAAATAAAACTGACAGTCATTGAAATCTCATAACGAACAAATCCGACCATTACTAAAAAACTGACCGTCATTGAGATCTCGCAAAGGAACAAAATCGACCATCACTGAGATCTAGTAAAGGAATGAAACTGACTGCTATTGAGATTTCTTAAAGGAACAAAGTGACCGTCTTTGAAATCTCATAGCAAAATGAAACCGATCGAGATCTCGCAATCGAACAAAACCGCCCGCCACTGAAAAGTTATACTGGAACAAAACCAATCAGAAGATAAAAAACATAAAAATTACCTTAAGCTGACACACAAAGACATTAAGAATCAGCACATGAATCTCAACAATGGTGACAATCAAAAGTGTCATGCCGCAATGCATGTTGGGAACAATAGTACACAACTCCCAGCATGCATCACAGCATGTATAAATTATGCAGCTGAATTGTCCTATTATTTTCTTTAATTCTAACTATTTGCTTTTTTTTTTTTACGGAAGCCCTGAACTGCATGGTGGGAAGCCCTGAACCGCATGGTGGAGAAAAAAAAAAGAAAACTTATGGTGGGGAGGAAAAAAACCAAGTTTTTTTCGATGCCCCTCGAACAAGCCTATTGGCTATCGCAGGTATCACATCAGAGGCAGCCTGATGAAGAGTCGCTCCGTCTCGATCAGGAGCAGTTAAATAATCACCACACAATAGAGGATTTTTGGACAAAAAATAGTTTGCGACAAGCCTTGGCTCAGGCCACACCCACCCAATCATTCGGGGATGCAAATCGGGCTTAAAATCAGGCTTAAAATCTTCAAGTGTGTGGCCAGCCTTAGCTGTGTCTTGAATGGATGGTTCATGCAGTTTTAAACAGTGGAGTATGAACAGAGCCCATCGTTTTTTATTAAACAAAATAAATAAACACAAGTATATGTAGCTAACATAGCCTATATACATGTGTGCATTATCACCTCTGTGATGACACCAAAGTGTACTGTACCTTATTTGTGAATAGTACCAGTACTGAGGGTGGAGAAGGATACAAAAACTTATTTTGGCCTCTAAAATCCAAGGTCAGGCACATAGCATACAATGGGAGGAAATGCAACACTATTGTTATATTTTCTCTTGCAGTGAAGATCCAACTAAAATCAGGACATAGAGTTCACAAAGAACAAAGATAAGATCTGTTATCTCAGGATTTGCTCTCTTACTTGCAAAGGGATTCACAAATTCCATCCTGCAAATATTATGCATGCGTTATTTTGAATACTACTTTCATATTTCATTTGCCAATACAGTGCAGCTTTATACTGGCATTGATCGGCAACATGAAGTGTTTTATTAATGCAAGATTCATGATTGAAGCATTATTTCTGGCATTGATTGCCACTCAAAAAAGTGTTTTAATTATGCTTATGAAATCAACTGTGACAGATTTTTGTGGTGATGGCTGTGATGTTGTCCATTATAAATGAATAGCACTTTGCATCTCTTGCATTTTTATTATGTAATTACCATGCATATACTTTTTTCTCTCACACAAACACATCATATTCTGAAGCAAGTATTTTTACTCACTGTGAGACACATGTTGACATCACACGTCTGAGGATATCAGATAGATCTGCTTAACACACACTGATCCTCTTGGGTGCAAAAGCACATTTTTAATTCATCAAGGCCCACATTAGTTAATCACCATCAAAGATCAGCCAGTGATATGGTGACAGAGCAGGTAGAATTGCTTCCAATTCCTAGGTGTACCAACACCTAAAATTCAGGATTGTATTCAGGAGCTTGATGGGAGCTGTCTTCAGTCTCATTTGGATTCTCTCTCTTGCTCTTTTCTGTCTGCACTTTAACTTAATCAGCTGGCGTGTGTGCCAAATACATATCAGTTTAAATGTTTTGCTCAAAGTCTCACAATTATCCTGTGAAAATGTCTTATTGTGAAAATACTTATTTTGCTTATATATTCAGCGGAGCACTGGTGACCCTTTTCTACACTCTAAAAAATGCTGGGTTAAAAACAACCCAAGTTGGGTTTAAAATGGACAAACCCAACAATTGGGTTCTTTTTAACCCAGAGGTTGGGTAAATGTTTGCCCAACCTGCTGGGTAGTTTTTTTTTTAACTCAACTATTGTTTAAAAATTACTGTATGCTTTCTTAAAATGAACCCAAAGTATGTTGGAAATCAAAATGTATTAATATGTTTAATACATGAACATTTATTAATACGTTTAATGAGTAATAATTAAACAAAATGTATTAAATTATTATTAAATGTTCACCTTTTGATTATTGTTGCCTCTAGTAATTATGCGTCTGATTTTTAATTTCCAACCTATTTTGGGTTCATTTTAAGCCAGCCATATAGTAACTTTTAAACAATAGTTGGGTTAAATAAAACTCTCCAGCACGTTGGGCAAACATTTGACCCAACCGCTGGGTTTGTCCATTTTCAACACAACTTGGGTTGTTTTTAACCCATTTAGTGTAGGTTTTTATATATTTGCAGCATAATTAAAGTAATATTTGACTTTAAAAATACTTTTAAAAGTAATATTTTTTTATTTATTCTTGACAAAATATAAATAATTAGAAAGGTCAAAGTCTTAAGATAAAATGTTTGTCCTCTGTTTTGTTATAAATAACTTATAATTTCTTTTCTTTAGACTCAGTCATGCTGTGCAAATGTCTTGATGTGGAAAGACTTATTTTGCATATTGTAATCATATCCAAATCTGAATTACAAAAGCTGTCTTTAAATGATACATATTTTATAAAGCTATAAAAAATAAAGTAAACATAAGATCTTAAAATTACTTTTCATTAAAACATTTCCTTAGAAGATGTACAGAATAAAAAACAGCACAATTTTAGAGTCTCATCTTTATTTTGGTTAGTCTTTTCCAGTTTAGTTTCAAACATGAGAGCTTGTGGGACTCGTGAAATTTGACATTTCTGATGTTTGACACTGATTGCGCACACCTACAAAACATCCCAATGGACAGGGTATTGCATTATGTCTGATAGAATCTAGAATAATCTTAATGGCTTTGGCATTATTAACATTCATGACGAGTTTCTGCAGAACATGAGCATGTGCAAGAACAGAATATTTAAGGTCACCACTTAATAAATAGTGAAATTTAAAACATTCGACCACGCCGTGTGACGTCTTCATTAAGGAGAAGAACGAAAAGACAAGGAAGAAAACAAAAAGTCGCTAAAAAAAAAAAAAATCAAAGCTACAGTAGCGGGTCCCTCCACACGTGAATGACACCATAAAACCAAAGGCAACATCTACATTCAGTGAAAACGAATCATCAAAGAGAAGTACAGTCTTCCCTCTACATTGTAGTGATTTTAGAGAAAAAAAGTTCATTACCCACCTATAATACACCTAAAAGATGTAAAGATAGAACATCAATACCCCCCAAAAGGCAATGTTAAGAGGCCAGTGTTTTTCCATTAAGTAACTATACATATATGTAGGCACGTTTGACAAATGAAGCTGAATCACACACATGGCGTGGCTTGAAACAACCTACGTATGCAACTACTGTGCTCTTTCTAAATATAGGGAAATCACACGAGGCAGCAATACAATACAAGAAGGACAAAACTGTGCTGGCTACATTGGTAGAGGAAATGTAATTTACAGTAAAACAACATGCCCCTTTGATCGTGGACAGTTCTCAATCGGTAGTAGAATAAATTTTCTATGCTATGGCTAATCCTTCAGGCGTTAACTTTCTAACCCTAGACTGTAAGCAGAAAGCTTGAAGTAAAGAGTACAGACAATGTTAGGTCCCACATGTGTAAGATGGTATGTTGTTTTAGACTAGCGTTTTTAAATATTCTTTTATCTGCTTTTTGTTTTTTTGTTTTTTTAATTAATCTCTCCTAAACTAAAATGAGGCCTCTTTCTGACATGAGACACTTGTACATTCAAAAAAACATCCCCTCGGTTAAACAACTGTGGAAGACCGATGAGAAACTTTTCTCTGGTGCCTTTGTATCTCAAGTCAGAAAAGGAGCCTTAGTTTGCCTTTAAATAGGGAGAGAGAGGAGGTACTCTGTTCAGAGGTCATGATCTGTGGACACCGAGTTTAATATCGAATCGTCCCTGGTAGCGATCCTTTTCGTTGTAATAAATGTTATCCCCGTACACTTTGCACTCCACGCGGATATCCGTGTTCAAGGTGATGTTGACGAACTGGATGGCCACCAGGGGCTGCAGGTACTGAGGGTGCAGGAGTTTCCCGTAGTAGGGGTAAAACTGAAGGGGGAAGCCTTCTCCGATACCGTAGTACTTCACCTCGCCGAGCTTACCTGCATCCTCTTCTTTCTGCAGGCAAGAGAATATATCATGTCGGTTAGCAACATTTTTTACTATTTTACAGAGGCATTAGGTGTACTCAGCACAGTGGCGAAAGGATCGCTCACCTTGTTTGTGCAGTGGATAGGAATCACATGGGACTGGACTTTGTACTGTGCCTCCTCTGGAATGCTTTCATTTGTCTTTGGTGTCTAAAAGAAAAAAAATTATTTTTTAAATAAAAATTTTCTGACTTGTATACTAGGAGGATCTTACATGCAGCATGCTTCTCATGCAACATGCTCCATGTATATACAGTTGTGCTCAAAATTATTCATACCCTTGGTAAATATGACCAAAGAAGGCTGTGAAAATAAATCTGCATCGTTAATACTTTTGATCTTTTATTTTAAAAATCTACAAAAAAATGAAATAAATGTTTTTTTCTCTAATACACATTGCTCACAATTAATCATACCCTTTTATTCAATACTTTTTGCAACCTCCTTTTCCCAAGATAACAGCTCTGAGTTTTCACCTATAATGCCTGATGAGTTTGGAGAACACATGACAAGAGATCAGAGATCATTCCTTCATGCATAATCTCTCCAGATCCTTCAGATTCCCAGCTCCATGTTGGTGCTTCTTCTCTTCAGTTCACTCCACTCATTTTCTTTAGGGTTCAGGTCAGGGGACTGGGATGGCCATGGCAGAAGCTTGGTTTTGTGCTCAGTGACACATTTTTGTATTGATTTTGATGTTTGTTTCGGATCATTGTCCTGTTGGAAGATCCAACCACAGCCCATTATTTGACTTCTAACAGGGACAGTCAGGTTTAGATTTTTTTATCTGTTGGTATTTGATAGAATCCATGATGCCATGTATCTGAACAAGATGTCCAGGATATCTGGCAGAAAAATAGGCCCACAACATTAAAGATACAGCAGTATATGTCATTGTGCACATGGGGTACTTTTTACCCCTGTGTGCACCAAACCCATCTTAAGTGTTTGCTGCCAAAAAGCTCTTTTTTTGTTTGTTTCATCTGACCATAGAACATTTGAAAAGTAACTGACACTACTGGAACTTCAAATGGGATGGGTTCTATGGTCAGATGAAACATGAGACTTTTTTTAGCAGCAAACACTTAAGATGGGTTTGGTGCACACAGGGGTAAAAAGTACCCCATGTGTACAATGAAATATACTGCTGTATCTTTAATGTTGTGGGCCTATTTTTCTGCTGGAGGTCCTGGACATCTTGTTCAGATACATGGCATCATGGATTCTATCAAAAACCAACAGATAAAAAATCAAAACCTGACTGTCCCTGTTAGAAGTCAAATAATGGGCTGTGGTTGGATCTTCCATCAGGACAATAATCCAAAACAAACATCAAAACCAACACAAAAATGTGTCACTGAGTACAAAATGAAGCTTCTGCCATGGTCGTCCCAGTCCCCTGACCTGAACCCTAAAGAAAATGAGTGGAGTGAACTGAAGAGAAGAAGCACCAACATGGAGCTGGGAATCTGAAGGATCTGGAGATATTCTGCATGAAGGAATGGTCTCTGATCTCTTGTCAGGTGTTCTCCAAACTCATCAGGCATTTTCAGAGCTGTTCTCTTGGGAAAAGGAGGTTGCAAAAAGTATTGATTAAAAGGGTATGATTAACTGTGAGCAATGTGTATTAGAGAAAAACATTTCTCTCATAATGAGATTTTCCCCCCATTTAAAATTATTATTCTCCAATGAAAGGTTGGATTTTTGTAGATTTTTTAAATAAAAGATCAAAAGTATTAACAATGCAGATTTATTTTCACAGACTTCTTTGGTCATATTTACCAAGGGTATGAATAATTTTGAGCACAACTGTATATATATATATATATGGGTTGTCACGATTCCTCGATTAAATTTGAGTACTCGATTAACCGCTAAAATACTGGAAGTGGTGCATTCCACGAATGAACTGCATTATTAGACTGTTTACTGCATGATATATTAAAAACATTTAAAACTAAACTATAGCATAGTGCTATTGTGAATTCACAAAGGCTGCGATTCAGTTAAATAAATATATGCAGTGCGGGTTTAATATAATTGCGCTTTAATTATTTACATGCAAGTAGGTTGCGTGCATCTCAGAGCGGCTCTGTTCACAGTAAATGGTGCTCCTCTAATATATACAGTGGGTACGGAAAGTATTCAGACCCCCTTAAATTTTTCACTCTTTGTTATATTGCAGCCATTTGCTAAAATCATTTAAGTTCTTTTTTTTCCTCATTAATGTACACACAGCACCCCATATTGACAGAAAAACACAGAATTGTTGACATTTTTGCAGATTTATTAAAAAAGAAAAACTGAAATATCACATGGTCCTAAGTATTCAGACCCTTTGCTGTGACACTCATATATTTAACTCAGGTGCTGTCCATTTCTTCTGATCATCCTTGAGATGGTTCTACACCTTCATTTGAGTCCAGCTGTGTTTGATTATACTGACTGGACTTGATTAGGAAAGCCATACACCTATATAAGACCTTACAGCTCACAGTGCATGTCAGAGCAAATGAGAATCATGAGGTCAAAGGAACTGCCTGAAGAGCTCAGAGACAGAATTGTGGCAAGGCACAGATCTGGCCAAGGTTACAAAAAAATTTCTGCTGCACTTAAGGTTCCTAAAAGCACAGTGGCCTCCATAATCCTTAAATGGAAGACGTTTGGGACGACGATCAGAACCCTTCCTAGAGCTGGCCGTCCGGCCAAACTGAGCTATCGAGGGAGAAGAGCCTTGGTTAAAGAGGTAAAGAAGAACCCAAAGATCACTGTGGCGGAGCTCCGGAGATGCAGTCGGGAGATGGGAGAAAGTTGTAGAAAGTCAACCATCACTGCAGCCCTCCACCAGTCGGGGCTTTATGGCAGAGTGGCCCGACGGAAGCCTCTCCTCAGTGCAAGACACATGAAAGCCCGCATGGAGTTTGCTAAGATGGTGAGAAATAAGATTCTCTGGTCTGATGAGACCAAGATAGAACTTTTTGGCCTTAATTCTAAGCGGTATGTGTGGAGAAAACCAGGCACTGCTCATCACCTGTCCAATACAGTCCCAACAGTGAAGCATGGTGGTGGCAGCATCATGCTGTGGGGGTGTTTTTCAGCTGCAGGGACAGGACGACTGGTTGCAATCGAGGGAAAGATGAATGCGGCCAAGTACAGGGATATCCTGGACGAAAACCTTCTCCAGAGTGCTCAGGACCTCAAACTGGGCCGAAGGTTTACCTTCCAACAATACAATGACCCTAAGCACACAGCTAAAATAACGAAGGAGTGGCTTCACAACAACTCAGTGACTGTTCTTGAATGGCCCAGCCAGAGCCCTGACTTAAACCCAATTGAGCATCTCTGGAGAGACCTAAAAATGGCTGTCCACCAACGTTTACCATCCAACCTGACAGAACTGGAGAGGATCTGCAAGGAGGAATGGCAGAGGATCCCCAAATCCAGGTGTGAAAAACTTGTTGCATCTTTCCCAAAAAGACTCATTTACATTTATGCATTTGGCAGACGCTTTTATCCAAAGCGACTTACTTTGCATTATACTATACATTTGTATCTTGAGTATGTGCAATCCCTGGGATCAAACCCATGACCTTGGCATTGCTAGTGCCATGCTCTAACCACTGAGCTACAGGAAAGCTGTTCACTGAGCTACACTCATGGCTGTATTAGATCAAAAGGGTGCTTCTACTAAATACTGAGCAAAGGGTCTGAATACTTAGGACCATGTGATATTTCAGTTTTTCTTTTTTAATAAATCTGCAAAAATGTCAACAATTCTGTGTTTTTCTGTCAATATGGGGTGCTGTGTGTACATTAA
>RJVU01042553.1:588717-638165 GCA_003731715.1 Anabarilius grahami
TACAGTACGTTAGTTACGCACGATAATATTTTCACCCAAAAAAAAAAAGGTTTTAAGCCAGTTATTTATATCTTTAGCTGTAGTGTGTCAGTATGAAATATCAGTTTAAATTTCCAAACATTCCTTTTGACATTAATTGTAATAATCGGGTGACATTTTTGTATGCACAAGGAGTCTGACAACAGCTGGTATGATCTGATCTCACCATCATCGAGTCCATCTGGGATTACATGAGGAAACAGAAAAAAAGAGACAGACTAAATCCAGAAGAACGATGGCAACGTCTCCAAGACGCTTGAAGAAACCTACCTGCAAAGCTATCTGAAAAACTATGTGCAAGCTATACCTATAAAGCTATTTTAAGCGCAAAAGGTTGGTCACGCCAAATATTGATATTATTTAGTTGATAGAAGTTAATTGATAAATGAAACCTATTTATGACATTATTTTTGAAAGCATCCTCACTTTACAACATTTTTACACAAGTGCCTAAAACTTTTCACAGTACTGTAGCTTTGCAGGTGGTGAGATCAGATCTCCGTGTGGAGCACCGGCTGTTGTCAGACTCCTTGTGCATTCAAAAATCTCACTGGATTATTTCAATTAATGTCAAAAGGAATGTTTGGAAATGTAAACTGACATATCCTACTGACACACTTCAGCAAAAGATATAAATAACTGGCTTAAAACTTTTAAAATATTGCATGAATGTAACAAACCTTCGGTCTGAAGTTCACAATCCTGTTGAGCTTGACAATCAAGCAGGGCTTCCCCTCTGAGAATCCAAAATCACGATCCTCAATGCCAGAGCAGGGTCCTAGCCAAGTCTTTGAAAACTGGCATGCCTTCCTGACACCCATGTCACTCTCTAAACCACCTCTTTCCTTGTAGCTCTGGGGTTGATCTGTGAAAACAGAAATAAAAAATTATGTAGACATGTACTGTCCCTGACAGCAACATAGTGTCGGCCCAGATCTGGCCCACATCTGGTCCGTGTGTAATCCACGTGTACCAGATGTGGGCCGGATCTGGGCCACACTATGTTGCTGTCTGGGGTATAATTCTTATATAAGGCTACTTGTAATTTTTTGGGACATGTAAAAGATTTTCTGTTAATTGAAAATGTAAGATAAAGCTGTTCAACAGTGTGTGGTATAATTCATAATATATTTAGCTTTCTGTAGGCTAATGAAAACACTGATCCTGCTGAGAAAACATCCATATTCATTTTGGACTCAAGTAACAGAAGAAAAATTTGTAATCTGGTACCTCCACAGTCCTCAAATTTCATTTGGTCCCGCTGGTTTTCGAGGTCATAGGGTGCTAGGAAATCTTTCATGACTTTGGTGTATTTCAGAAACGTCTCCACATCATCCGGAGAGAAGATCAGCTCAGCCTTGTCTGAACGTGGGAAGTGACTGAGCCCTGTGCACCGATAAATTAACATATAAATACATTAAATAAATTTTTGCGGAGACACATTTGTTGGACAGTAAATCCTTTGAATCTTCTCTCATTTATATATCAGCTTTCATTGTGGGCAATGAAAGTACTTTTGAATTTACTTAACAACCGTTACAAAAGTATGTTATATAGAATGAATATGGGTAGAATGAATGACATTCAGATGTACTACATCCGCCACGTTGTTACTGTCACATGACCTACCAGCATCAGTTACGTCGCTTCACTGCCATTCATAAAACCTCTCCCGTGGCCTCATGGGATAGTAAAGTATCCATCGAATGCGCACTTCAGAATCTCAACGGAAGTAGTAGGTAAACATTTCACCCTACTGTTTTTGGAATACTATGTATTCGGACGTACTATTCTTTTGGCATACTGTTTTTCCGCATACTATATAGTAGAGAATTATTTGACTTTGGATGAAGTGTTTGTTTGGCAAACAGCTTTACATCAATTGGGCAAGTGTGAAAAAAATAATCGGAAAGGAATGTTTCCAAATTTCATGACTGTCCATCTAATGTCATATTTAAGGATAAAATAAAAATATTACAGCATAAAATTATGCACAAAATATTAGCAATAGTTACAGACTGGTGATATTCTGATGCCCCTGGCAAATGGACAAACCCTTAATCGAGCATCTATTTGATAACTGAAGTGGTTTCGCATTTTGCAATCAAAATACATCTTTTGTAACAGAATAACATGTAAAAAGAAAGCATTTTCTGAAAACAGTTTGCAAAGCTTGGATGCTCCTAGTCTAGCAATGGCTCAGAGTTGTAAATAAATCATAAAGGAACATTCTGTGATTGTTAGAGGGAGAAAGAAAATAAATGCAGAAATCTTTGCAAACCATATTTTGGATAATTTAGATCATTCCCATGATCCTTAAGAGGTCTTGCAGAGGAGAGGCATCAGTTTCTCTTTAAAGTGTGTTTTGTAGTGTTTTGAAAGGTGTCTGTTTCTCATTCTGTTCCCCTTAACATGCCTTCTGTTCTATCAAGAAAACATGTGAAATATTTCACCAGTGACGTAAAACTAACAGATTATCAATTCCCAAGTGCCCAGCGCTCCCTTGATCTGTTCCCTGAACCCTCCAAATGTTTATCAGATTGATCCAAGCCTTCATGCCTCACTTTAAACAGCGAGAGGAACAGCAACTGTGACAGCAAAAGGAACAGCGTGTCCCAAACCTAATCAACTAAGGGGACCAGAATTATTCATCCAGGCTAATGTGTTTCATCCAGGCTAATTTCTAGACTCCATGAAAACAAAAATAGTTTTTAAAAATTCTCTACCAGGAAAATGAACCAAAAATATCGACATCTTGTATAGATGCACGCACACATATTTTTGTTCAATAAATTTTTCTCTTGTATGAAAATTTCAACTAATACTACTGCCATCTAGTAACAGCAAGTAGCATATTATAGTTTTTCTGGGCTGTAACTTAAAAATGGACTACAATAAATCTGTTAAAAATTACTTAAAGGGATAGTTCACCCAAAAAAGAAATTCTGTCATTTACTCAAGTTTTTCCAAACCTGTATAAATTTCTTTCTTCTGCTGAACAAAAAAGAAGATATTTTGAAGAATGTCAGTAACCAAACAGTGGATGGGCCCCATTGAGTTGACTGACATTCCTCAAAATATCTTCTTTTGTGTTCAGCAGAAGAAAGAAATTCATACAGGCTTGGAAAAACTTGAGGGTGGGTAAATGATGACATGATTTTCATTTTTGGGTGAACCAGTATCCCTTTAAAACTCCCTGATGGAATAGGAAAGTACCGTACATGATATGCAAGAAAAAATTGTGCGCATTATTTACTAATTCGTTCCCTCGATTTGCTAAATCATGCAGACGTTTTACTATTTCATTTCCTCGATTTACTAAATTGTGCGGACGATATACTATTTCGTTCCCTCGATTTGCTAAATCGTGCGCATGATTTATAAATCGAGGGAACAAATTAGTAAGTCGTGCGCATGATTTAGCCTACTATTTTTTTCCTGGATGTCATGTGCGGGGCTCTGTAAGTAATAGTTCGACATATGAAATAAAAAAAAAGTCTTCTAATAAATATAATAAATTTTAAAAAATGCAATTTTTTTAAAATAATGAGCCATATTTTTTAGCTAAATTATTATTCTTTTTGTTTTTAATTTTAGACTTTTTATTTAAAATGGCCCCATGCAGTTCCATCATGAACCCCTAGGGCTTCACAAACCATTGGATAATACTTCAACCTCAGCTTACACTCACAACAAAATCTACCAAAAATATAAAGGGTGGACAGCCACCATAACAAAGCTGTTACCTGGAGGGGCTACTCTGTCCTGCCAGGTGGGTTTGTAATCGCTCAGGGTGAGGAGGAGAATCTGGATGGTGCCGATAAAGATCCCGGCCAGACAGCCATAAAAGATGAGATAGAAGAGGAAGATTTTTGCTGTGGGGAGAGAGATGAGAACATATTTCAGCATGCGGATTAGAGACATTTTGATTATTATTATTATTTTTTTTTGTTATGGACATGCTTTTGCTTTTAATTGCTTTGGGTTGAAACCTGGTTGAAACCTGCAATACAATAAAGAAGGTTTTTTTTTTTTTTTCTTAGAGAAAAGTCCAGTCCAAAAATGTTTACTGGAGGAACTCAAGTCATTATTACTAGAACTTATTTATACATATACAACCTATATTTACTAAATTCATACATTAAAGAATAAGTATTATTGAAAATTACTACTTGGAACAAACTGATCCCAGGAAGCTCACTGATGCTACATCAAACAGGCGAAACTGCTGACACCACACCAGCAATACAAATGTCCTCAGTCTGTCCCCAGAAAATATAGAGGTGCCGGCATGACAGGATATGATGAGTAATCTCAATGTCTCAAACATCAACAAATGTGTAAGGGCATCACAGTGCACTAAAACCAGTAGGGTCATATCTTAAGTTCTTTCCAGACCAGTCAAACCAGTCTATCCACTTTTATCCCAAAAGAATTCACTGACAGCCTGTTCAGCTGATGCAGATTTAAATAAATCATTACAATGCTAAACTCAATTTCAATTGCTCATGCGCAGTTAGGCAAGGCCACAAGGTCTGTGTGGTTTCCAGTGGTGCATAAAGCAATGTCAGAGGGTCACTGGGACTAAAGCTCAGTGAATGTCAACGTATGATGTAACGGCCATCAGAAATCCTAGGAGATGCACTGACATCTAGAAGGTGATTATGCATTGCTTTGCTGAAGCACGACTCAATTTGTGCATCCATCCTTATGAACTTCTTACACTTAATAGCTCTAGCATGGATTTTATGTCCACACACAACTGGCTAGACACATTCAAGGTATTTTGAGATGAAATTATATCAGCTGGAAGGCAGATTCAATAATTTACCAAGACAACGGAGTTAACTTTAGACATTAGGTAAGCCACATTTGTAAAACTGAAGGCATGGAGTCTATCAATTAGAAACTGTTGCTGCCTCAAATACATGACGTCAATATTCAGAGCAACCTTAGATGAATCAGTCAGACCCCAAATACTAGGCCTTTCACCTTGAGTCACCTTGAACAATGATGCATTTTTAACCCTTTGTATGTGTATCAGATTAATAATGACAAGTATACTAATTAAATGACATGCTGATTGATTTCATGGAAAGTACAGCGAAGAATCAATCAGCTTTTTCATACAAATACAAGCCTTTAGCCTTCTCGTTTTTTGTTTAATTATTTATTTTTGAGGAGGAAAATAATTTTTTATTAAATTTCCTGTTAGTATTGAGCAGCACAAATCGAACTGATCAATAATCTGATGCTGTCCTTTGTTGACCTTTTCCTCCTCCATCAGCATCGAATTCACGCACAGCAATCATTTTACATTCATATATCTTTCTGTTTAGGTAGAAAAACGAAAAACACATCAAGCCTGTCTAAAGAACGCGGGGTCTCAACGAAACAGGTGGGATACAGAAAAACACCAGCAAATGAACCTGCATGTTCAAGAATGCTTTGAACTATCAAAATACACCAATTAACCCGGCAAATCGTGCGTTGGGTCCGTATGTCAATATATGAAAGTCCGCGAGACGTTTGCTGCAAAGTCAAATCATACAGGTTGCATCGTGACCAGACTGGCAGTCTATCTGTACCTGCTGCTATAGAAACTGCGATGACAGGCATCACAGCGCTGTCCAACGTGCTGAAATCCAGCGGTACTGTCGATATTATATATCTATAGGTTATACTTACACCAACTACCACCGGTGCGCCCCAGAAATTCCTTCTTCTCTGAATTCCATACAAACTTCTTCCATCCTCCTTCATCTTTATTTTGAGCAGGCATTGTGAACTGTAAGGATTTGTTTGTCCAATTGAGAAGCGAATTCCCTCGTGTTTCCTTTCTTGCCTCCTTTGCAACACTACACCCCTTTCCCGGAGCACTATGCCCACCGTAACATGGAGCCGTACCCGGCTCTCTCCAAGGTGCCCCGCGTAATATATCCAGCGGAGCGCCCAGGTCCCGCCCACAGTCGCCCAGAACAAATCACAAAACAGAACCTCCAATGACGTAACACGGTCGTGCAGCTCAAGAAATCGGGGAGGGAATCACTTTACAATAGGGTTGCGTAAAGATACGTAAAAGCCGCTGTAAGAACAGGACAGGTTGAAAGGAGTAATGTAAAAACGCATGACGCAAGAGCCGCGTTCGACGCGCAGAAGTGGGATCTAGGATGCCCAACCGCGCTGATTTTTTTTTGAGGATGCTCAGGCTGTTATTTTTAGACAGTACATGCAGATGGATGAACATATGCCTGTGTGCCTTTACACCGAAAATGTTTTCATCATTATGTCATTACAAAATCTATTAAACTTGTCATAATCGTTTCTGTCACTTCTTTGCTAATTCATTTCAAAATAGTGCAAAACGTGCAACTAAACTATCACTACAGGCTGTCACTTAAAAGCCACTTTTTTTTTTTTTTAGTTTTCAGTTCTGTTGAAATTTATAACAGAGCTGAATGGAATGAATAATAAAAAAGCCAATTAAGCTTTTGACAGAACAAATAGGCTACAAGAAACAAAGCAACTTCATATGCAGAGAAATGTAAAATAAGGGGTTCAAAAGTTTGAGAAAAGAAAAAAATGATTTCCCCACCCCCCAATTTCCTCATGGAAATTACCAAACGCTATTTTTTAGCTTCCATACAAGCACGTTTGAACTTCATTGACCATCACAATGAACTCCTTTGTACATAAGAAAGGTCAGATGTTCTGGCTTTCATTGAAGCACAAGCTGCTCTTTGGATCATTCTCAAATCATGTTGGAGAACAAAATAATTCTTGTTCATGCACTCTAAAGAATGCTGGGTTAAAAACAACCCAAGTTGGGTTGAAAATGGACAAACCCAGCGATTGGGTTGTTTTAACTCAGCGGTTGGGTTAAATGTTTGCCCAACGTGCTGGGCAGTTTTATTTAACCCAACTATTGTTAAAAAAATTACGGTAACACTTTAGAATACTGATCCTTCATTAATGAAAAACTACACAGGAACAAATGAGTAATGCATTATTAACACTCTAGTAACAACTATTAACTAACAAGAAACTCTGATTAATGAATTAGTAAGTAATAGTGCTCAGTTGAAGGAGATAGTTCACTATTAGCTAATCGGTAACTACTGTTTTTTCATACCTCCCAGATAACTACTAAGAACTACTATATACAGGTTCATAATTAACGTGAATAATGTATAATGTATAATTAATTCTAAAGTGAAGGTCATGGTAACACACTAGTAATGACTGAAGTCCTACAGAAGGAATTACTAATTATTTGGATCAGTGAAAAACATGATAATTCTCTAGTAACTACTGAAGTCATTGTAAACTTTTGAGGTTATTGTACAGTTTTGTACAGTAATTCCTTCTGATGTATTTGGTAACACTAATTACTAGTGGGTTACCATGATCTTCACTTTAGAATACTGATCCAAATAAGTAGTAGTTTCTTTAGAATTATGTAGTAACTCTTGAGTTATTACTATCCAATACTTTACAAAAACCTCAAAAGTTTACAATGACTTCAGTAGTTACTAAAGAGTTATCATGTTTCTCACTTTAGAATACTGATCCAAATAATTAGTAATTCCTTCTGAAGGATTTGGTAATACTTCAGTCATTACTAGCGTGTTACCATGACCTTCACTTTAGAATTAAGTATACATTATGAATTTTTCATGTTAATTATGAACCTGTATATAGTAGTTCTTAGTAGTTCTCTGGGAGGTATGAAAAAACAGTAGTTACTGATTAGCTAATAGTGAACTATCTCCTTCAACTGAGCACTATTACTTACTAATTCATTAATCAGAGTTTCTTGTTAGTTAATAGTTGTTACTAGAGTGTTAATAATGCATTACTCATTTGTTCCTGTGTAGTTATTCATTAATGAAGGATCAGTATTCTAAAGTGTTACCAAAATTACTATATGTCTGGCTTAAATTCAACCCAAAATAGGTTGGAAATTGAAAATCAGACACATAATTACTAAAAACAACAACAATAATCAAAAGGTGAACATTTATTAATAAGCAATTTAATAAATGTTTAATTATTATTCAATAAACTTATGAATAAATGTTAATTTATTAAACATATTAATATATGTTAATTTCCAACATACTTTGGGTTCATTTTTAGCAAGCAATAAAGTACTTTTTAAACAATAGTTGAGTTAAAAGCACCCAGCAGGGTGAACATTTAACCCAACCGCTGGGTTAAAACAATCCAAACGCTTGTTTTTAACCCAGCATTTTTTAGAGTGTGCTGTTTGAGTGCTGTGCTTTTAAAGCAATAGAGAGACATATCAAAGACTAAGAAGTTCTGAAATTCACTTTCACTTTAACATATAATGCTGATAACAGAACATATATATATGTGACAGAACATATGAACTCTGACCAAGATAAGAGATATTGAAAATTAAAATGAAAAGAGGTTGTGAGAGTGATACTCAAGGTGAATGCCCATAAGTGTACTATGGGGAACCACAGCAACAATACCAAATACATCATATAACGCATGCACATGCGGGAGCGTAGGAATATGAAATGCAGGATGATTTGAAAAGATAAGAAAATTGGAAGAAGAACATGAACGTTTCTAGAAGTGAAATGACAATGATTGATAGACCTCTTTGCATCTGTATGAGTGCATAGAGGTGCATGAACAGCCTCCACCCACACACACATGCACCCTTGACCAAACACTGAACCACCTTGGAACAGTGTTTACATGTATACAGAGCGTAGACTGAATCACAAATAGAGCACACAAAAGAGGCAAAGCTGTCAATGTCAAAAATGTCAAAAACTGAATTTTCAAGATCACATTTGTCAAACTCAAGGTGAGTTCATAAGGAGAAACTACGCACTAAATAATTCTCTGACAGGCCACATTATTTGAATTTATGGCTGATATTCCTGAAAACACACAAATAAAACACATATGTAGCATTGTCAGATTTACAGTTGATACCAACATTTGGAAGCCACATTCTAAATGTAAAAGTCAATTTTGACTCCACTATATAAGAATGTCAGAATTAATATTATGACAATGAATATTCTGAACATATAAATACCATCTTTAATTAAATTAAATTGCAATCCAAGACATGCTTTTTCATGTTAGGCAAATGAGCATAGTGGTAGGTTTATTACATTAAACTCACTGTTCTTCATCTTGTATGGACTCTACCAGCAATGTAGGCCAAACATTGATCTACTTCACTCATATGTTGGAATAATCTCATTACAAATGGAAATACAAAGTTGCAAATGGAAAAAAGGCTGGCGTACCAACAAAGAGTTGTAGATCAGAAGATAAGACATCGCCACAGCAAACACTCACTTCCTCTACTGATGTTCCAGGTGATAGTGACTTTAGATTACTCAGCAAAGATTTTGCAGGAATGTGAAGCTTAATACTGTACACTTAAAAATAAAGGTTCTTTATGGGCATCATTGGTTCCTTGAAGAACCTTTAACATTCATGGAACCAAAGGTTCTTTAGATTATAGAAATGTAATTCACATTAAGAAAAATTGTTCTTTTAAGAACAGTTCACTGAAAGGTTCTTTGGGGAACCAAAAGTATTTATTCAATGGCATTGCTGTGAAACCCCCCTTTTGGAACCTATTTAACATGTGATGTTTGAACCAATGAGGGAGACTCAAGCTGTTACCTTCAGGTAATTCAGAAAAAACAATACACTCATTCCATTGGCAATTTTCAGGGACACCTTTTTCTTTGGTTAAAGTATATTAATAAATATGTTTCTAAAATACTTTGTTCTTATTGGTCAATTACAGAATTCCGTGGTCGAATAATTTCGTACTGTATAATTGACTGAGCTAGTTTCATGTCTCTCATTTCCCTCTAAGGTCTCTTTCTTCTCCCATAATACAATTTCTTCTGAAATCAATAGGTCTATTTCCTGTCCATTTATTTATTTAAAGGGATTCACCCAAAAATAAACATTTGCTGTTAATTTAATCACCCTCAGGCCATCCAACATGTAGATGACTTTTCTTCTTCAGTAGAACAGTAAAGAAGATTTTTAGCTGAAACTGTAGTCCTCTGTGATTCATATAATGCAAGTCAATGGGTGCTGTCACTGTGAGATTCAAATAAACATATGCAGACAAAGCAAAATTAATACCCGCGGCTCATGACGATACATTGAGGCCTTAAAGCAACACCATGAAACATTTGCTCACGGTTCCCCCATGTGGTTGATAAGGGCAATTGTCTGTTACCAGTGTCGTAAATACTGTCACTGTATGAGCAGCGCAATACACATGAATTTGTTGACTAAGCTGACGGAACCGGCGAATGCAGAATCCTCGTTTGGAAACCATGTCCACCGACCAGGTAAAGTAGCCCGTGTTACACTTTGTTCTACAAATATCATTACAAAGTTTTATTTATTGTTACTTCAGAATTGAAAAGTAATGACAAAAAGAACGGTAGTATGTTAGCCTAGTTTTTTTTGCTCGGGTAGTTCGTATGTAGCATTGTTTGCAAAGAGTGTAATTTGTATAATAGAATAAAATGTTGTCCACATGGTTTTGAGACTTGCATATTAGATTGTTTCGTCTTATAGTTAGCTGTTGGCTAACTCTACCCAGGCTACGAGTAAAATGTGACGTATGCCGTAAAGCAGGTCGCACTCTTCCGCTGGCAGGGGATGGATGGGGCTGTGGGTGCTTCTCAATTCTTATTTGTGCATCCTCGCTTCCTTTCCTCCCGTCTTAGCTCCACCCCTTCAGGATGCGAGGGAAGGACGCAAGAAAAAAACTCGAGGATGGAGGAATTGAATCAAGTGTAATGATATCCTCGGTCCCTTTAGCGTCACTTCAAAGCATCATCAGCTGCACTCAAGGGATCTACCCACATGTTGTTAAAGTTTGGTTATTTAAAAAAATATATAATATTTTAATAAAGCATGATGCCCTGTTGAAATATGTGAGATGTAATGTTTATTTAAACTGCAAAAGTAAAGCATACATTTAAATGATTGTGACAGATATGAAGGGGGAGGAGAACGTATACGTGCTTCACGTTTCACGACAAGAAAGACTTCCGCAAAGGATACGCCTGTGTGGATACACCTCGCTCATGACTCCTCAGGAAGCTTCCTCACTCCTCGATCCTCGCCTCCTCGTGGTGCAATTAGAGAATTGAGATGTCCTTCAAGATGGCTGAGCTTGATCGGTTTCCGGGTCATAGGATGGAGGACGGAGGAGCGAGGAAACGAGGAGGGATATTGAGAAGCACTCTGTGGCTGCATCCGAAAACCTAGGTAGCTGTCTTGCTGCCTCGCTGCCTTATAAGAGAATGACTTGTAAGGCAGCGTTTGTGCATGAAGGTACCTCACCAAACTGATTTCAGACAAACTTCTAAGGCAGCGTAACAGTTTAATGATCTACAGCAAAATAGCGTGAGCTTTGGTGAGAACTAAACAAATAATTTTCTCGATAGAAATGATATCAAAATTGAAATATGTTGGTCAAAATCGTACATTTATACACAAACTGAGCAGCAAACGCAACTTTCGGACGCCATCTTTATTTTTCTAGCTCAACTGTCACAGAATGGAAAGCACAGGATTGTGGGATATCAAAGGCAGCCAAGGATACATCTATGCTTCCTTCAAAAATCGATCAGAGGAAGGTATCTCATGAGACAGGAAGTGAAGCTAACATTGGATTCGGACGTGCCTTGATGCCTTCATACCTTGAAATGTGTCCTCAAAAGGCAGCATTTTCCAGTTTTCGGACGCAGCCAGAGTGTACCGACCCGAACACAAAACTTGTAGAGTGTGGTTGTAGCCGCTAGGAGGTTGCTCAGGTAGCAGCAGCAGTAGAATTCGAAAAACTACGTAGTGTTGCTTTAAGAAGCAAAAAAAATCGGTCTATGCAAGAAACTGAACAATATGTATAGCATTATTACCTGTAATCCACAGCCTCTGCAAACGGTCCTATGCGAATTCACTACAGTCTGGAGCGCGGGCTTCCTGACGCATAATGACGTATGCGCGTGAGCTCAAACATTGAGAACCGTATAAGGTTACGGCATCCAGGGTTAGCACAAGTAAGTACGATTTTGATGAACAATACAACACGCGTGTCTTCCCTCTCTGTTGTAAAACCCACGATGCAAACGTAATTATGCAGACTATTATGGAAAAATGTTGTAAATAATATTCAGTTTCTTGCATAGACCGATCGTTTCGCTTCTTAAGACCTCAATGTAGTCAGGAGCCACGGGTATTAATTTTGCTTTGTCTGCATATGTTTTTTTTTTAATCTCAAAGTGACGGCACCCATTGACTTCCATTATGTGAATCACAGAGGACCACAGTTTCAGCTAAAAATCTTCTTTATTGTTCTCCTGAAGAAAAAAATTACTCTACATCTTAGATGGCCTGAGGGTGAGTAAATTAACAGCAATTAACAAATTTTCATTTTTGTGCGAACTATCCCTTTAATTGGTCAGTGGATAATAAGTGGGATAATGTACAGTCAGTTGGTCATTATTGGAATACGAATTCATGTTCACCCTCTCCAGGGTTTATTTTTTTGCAATAATGACCAAGTGACTGTGCATTATCCCTTACTAGATTACCCTTGTTATATAATACCTCTGGGCATCAACCTCATGACTTTCCTTTTGTATTTTTACTTAACAAGTTAGACCATTAGTGCTTGTGCCTAATTTGAAAGTGTGAGCATTTCAATTCCGTTATTTTACATTGCTTAAAGGTGTTTTAATCTTCCAAACACCTTCAAGGACCCTCAACATGAAAAAAATAAATAAATAAAATAAAAAATTTTTAAAGCATGAAACAGGTTTGTCTCTCCATCAAATAATAAGTCTTGTCTGTCTGTCACCTCAGAAGACATTCGCTGAGTCACTGCCTCTGTAGCCATGGCAACTAGCTCAGCGGTATCTATGTGTGACCAATCTGAAATTTACAGGAGCACCCAAAGAGCTGCATGAGAACTATCACAACACTTCAGACAGATGCTTTTTGCCGCTCCAGTCAATATGGCTAAATATAACAGGGTTCCACTTCATGACCTCATTGTTTCATCCTGTGTCTAAATGCAGCAGTTACCACAGCTCAAAGAGTAATATATTGAAATGTTATACTTAATAGATCAATGCAGAGGATCCATTTTGACTAATGCCGGATATGCATGCAGACTACGTTGTCTAAACTGGGTTTACAGGACATACTAACTATATTGCTTAATTTTTAACAGACATGACACTCTGCCTTAAAGCACTTTTAGACATTTTATTTAATTAATTATATGTATAACTCTACACCACACCCAAAACAGTTTTTCAGAAAGTGCCTTTTTAATGAGGTTTTTCAATGGCAAATTTTTAGAATTAATGTAACCTTATTTAAATTATGCAAAGTAGTAGTATAAAAAATCTGTAGTATATTACTACGGAAAAAAAAGAGGACATTCATATATGACCTTTGTACAGTCCACCCACGAGAGCTGTTTTCACGACAGATTCTTAGATAGAGAGGTTTGTGGTGTACAGAAACGGTTTGTATATACCGTAAAGCTGAGTCAAGCAGTATAAGCATGTGTTTAAGCAACATTTCCTGCATGATTTTAGAGATAATAGAACATCCGTTGCCGTCAAGGACACCGCTACCCATCGGTCCCCTACCTGGTAGCTTTGTTGCAGTATTTACTGTTGCGGCCTGCCAATTTTTTTAGCTAAGCTTCATTATTGACTGAAGCTATTCTCTTCTGAGAACACCTGTGTGTGATTCCTTGGAAAGTTTGTGGAAAAATAAGGTTTAAATACTAGTAAGACAGAATGTGACAGTAGGTGTTTTATACATTTTCCCAAAAGTTCAGTTCATAGACTAGATTTGCATATCACAGAAAATTTTTACAGCTGTTTTGTTCACCTGCAACCGAAACCGCAATGACGTGCTATAAATATCTTTCTCACAGAACTGCTGAGTTGCAAGTCGCATGATTCATTTATGTCTCATCATAGTAAACGACTACTGTCTGCAACACATTCATTTTGTTCTCCTCCAGACCTCTATTGAGGAGAGGATGAAAACAGTCAAGAGAGTTTATATATTTTCTAGTTGAGTGACCTCACTAGCAGGGCGTGTGTATGTTAAGGTGACCTTGTCCTGAAGGTTTCCTGCAGCGCTCCTGTTCACACTCTCGTCATCTGCTGGTGGTTTCTGGTCACTGCATCCATCACTAGACTGAAGGAAAGCAACCTCACGACACCAGCGTGATTAGGTGAATATGAGAGATTTGACTAAGGGGAATGGGGAATTTTTCCTCAAAAAATTTCAGCAGATGAAATTGTTCTTCAGAATAGAACGTTCTTTTGAAACAACACCAACGTCAAGGGCATCCTAAACTGTAAAATGACTGTTAAAAAAACAAACAACTCTAGTGATCAAATATGTTTTGACAAAACCAAAAGGTTTTGTAAAATGACAAATCTCACATTTTAGGCTAAAACGGCAGACAGGCTAAATCACACACACACACAAAAAAAAACGTTCACTGTCGTTAGTTTCACTCAAACCTGAGTTTTTTTACATGAGGTTTTTTCGTTCACATTACTTAAAAAACTCATGTAACTTCATGAACTTAATTTAACTGAGTTGTTTCTACTAAAAATGAGTATTGTCAGCTTTACTTAAAGGATTAGTTCACTTTCAAATGAAAATTACTCACCCTCAAGCCATATGACTTTCTTGTTTCTGATGAACACAATCTGAGAAATATTAATAAATATCCTGACACATCCGAGCTTTATAATGGCAGTATGCGTTACCAAACGAGTATGAGCTGAAGAAAGTGCCTCCATCCATAAACATATTCCACACGGCTCCGGAGGGTTTATAAAGGCCTTCTGAAGCGAAGCGATGCATTTGTGTTAAAAACAATATCCATATTTAACAAGTTATGAAGTAAAATATGTAGCTTCTGCCAGACCACCTTCCGTATTCAAATTATGGAAAAAACTGAATTGGCGTTGTGTCAGTTCCGTAAGTTGAAAAGGGAAGACGTAGGACGTACAGCGTAAGCTTTTTGAAGAATACGGAAGGCGGTCTGGCGGAAGCTACATATTTTACTTCATAACTTGTTAAATATGGATATTGTTTTTTACACAAACGCATTGCATTTAGAGGAATTTCTGTAATGTTTTTGAATTTTGTGGTTAGCATTATGCAGAAGAGTGGTGCCTGTGTTTAGGCTGTGAGCACTCTTATATGCATGTTTAGGATGGAATTCCTGCTCTCAGTTTACCTGAGTTTGTTCAATTAGTTATTTTTTGAGTGCAGTTTGTAGAGCAAATAGTTAATTTAATAAGATAAATAAAGTCAATGAATGTGTTCACCTTACGTAATAAACAAAACAGTATTATATAAACTGCACATATAATTATTATGTAACCGTGACAAATTCAAATGATTTGTATTTACTGAAAGAAATGTTGTCAGCTTTACTTGAATTTCTTTATTTGTACAAATTACTTTAGTTGCGCGGAACCACATGATGCTGCTTTTTTTAACTAAATCCAACAGATTTTTTTTGATTGAAATGAAAATGCAAATTCACTCTCTGACAGTAGGTGGCGCTTATGTATGGAAGCCAATTTCCGCCACATAAGATAGCTGCCACAAAGTAAAGCTTTTGTAAATCGTAATTATGAAAGTAGAAATTATGACAAACGAAGTCCTATTCATGAGATGAAAATTCGAAATTACGACATACCAAGTCGAAATTATGACTTTAAAAGTCATCAAAATTATGACATACTAAGTCGAAATTTACATAAAACTTAGTGTCATAATTTCGACTTTCATAATTCATAAAAGATTTGTGCAGCACAGTGGCTCAGTGGGTAGCACTGTTGCCTCACAGCAATAAGGTCCCTGGTTCGAGCCACGGCTAAGCCAGGAATCCTTTCTGCATGTGATCCCTGTGTTAGCGTGGGTTTCCTCCGGGTGCTCCGGTTTTATCCAAAGACATGCAGGTTAGGTGGATTGGATGTGCCAAAATTGTCTGTAGGAGTGTGTGTGAGTATGAATGTTTCCCAGCACTCTCAGAGCTAGGTTGTGCCAGGAAGGGTGTGAAACCTGTGCCAAAACAAATGTGTGTGTGAAGTGGACCCTGCAAATGAGCGAGAATAACGAATAACGCTAGGAAGAAGAAGATGATGATGTCATAATTAAGATTTACCAAAGATTGTTTATTATGTTGGAGGAAATGGGCTTCCATAGAGATTAATCAACTAAGGACAACATTTTTATGGTGAAATAAGCATTGAAGTCACTAAATATTTGCTTAGTCATCTCTAAAGCTTACTTGAATTCGTTTTAGATCATTAAACATAACTTTATGGTACCTTATGAGGAACTTCACACACAAAATGCTTTGTAATTTGCCTTGGGTTTTAGACAGCCTGTGTCATCTGAAAGACATCTGGGAACTCCCCTATTCCATTCACCTCAGCCTACAGGGGAATACGTTTGTGAGCACCCTCTAGTGGTGTATTATCTGCAGGGTCATCCAAGGCCATAGTGAAAAAAATAAAAATAAAATAAATCCAACATGTGCATATTTATATTCTATGGAAGCTTGTTTCCACCTCCAAATAAAAAAAATAAAATAATTGCAACTTTTTATTTCACAATTCTGACTATTAGTTTACATCTCGCAATTGTGACTTTTATTTATCAAAATTGTGTGATATAAACTCACAATTGCGAGTTATAAAGTCAGAATTGTGGGATACTTTATCTCAGTGCATGTCTTCATTTAATACACTGTGTTCTAGTACTTATTTAAATGAAGGATTGAAAAAAAAAAAAACATGTATGTTTACAACAGTTTTTTTAAATCACCATGTCAAAATAGACCTGTCCTTCCTCTTCAGAGCAATTGTGTGGGTACTTGAAACCACAAAGGACTCCTATAATAACACTTTAATTCCTCACGGTGACATTGAGATAAGCTTCCGCATGACAGAATCCAGCTATTTCTATATTAAAGGGAAAGTTCACCTAAACACAAAAGTTCACTCACCCTTCATTCCAAACCTGTATGACTCTCTTTCTACTACTGAAAAAAGGAATATTTTAGGATGCTTAAGCTGCTATTTTAATACAATGATTGTCCCTGGTCTCCATTCACTATCGTTGTACGGAAAACAGCAGCTTGGACATTCTACTAAATATCTACTTTTGTGTTTCACGCAAGAGAAACGGGTTTGGAACAACATGAGGTTGAGTAAATGATAACAGAATTTTCTTTTTATGCGATCTGTCACTTTAAATAGCTTCTAGGCGATGCCACCATCAAGGGATTTCGAAGTCAAGATAATTTGCATGAGTCATAACATAATCCCAAAATAATGAAGTTCACATAAGCTCTTGTCCCCAGTGACATGGACAAGGGTAAGCTAATTTATTCATATCAAGCATATGACTTCCTGTTTCTGCCACTTTTCATTCACACTTGTTTTTATTTTATAGACACGTCTACATTTTGAGGCAGAATATATTAGCGCAACTTCCTCAGGATATGGTGGTCTCCTGTCTTCACTGCTGTGAGATCGTGTGGCACTCATCTAGTGTCCTTCACACTGCATTAATCGTCCTCAGAGAACAGCGCTCCCTATTGCTTTTCCTGTCTCATGCAGCACCATCCCCTAGCACCCCCACCAAACTCACACGTGCAAACATGTGCACGACTCCTAGGTATACAAGAAGGAAAAAGAGCACGGGGAAACCAGGTGGGATAAGCAGGTCTACCCTTATGGTGGCGACACACACACACACACACTATGATTGTGACGACAGATTGCTATGCTATTTTTAGAGCCAGTCAATTTACCTTGCGACTTCACATACCCTTAAGCATATTAATACCAAAGAATACTTTATATACATCACAAGATACTCCAAATTTGCTGACTCTAAGAAAGGATTGTATTTCTGTATATTTCATGCATCAATGTGGAAAATGAAAGAGGGAGATAGAGAAGAGAATGGAACAGAGTGTCAAATGTCACTGAGATGAATTGGAACTGCCACTGCAGCAATTTAAGGCTTGACCTTGAAAGCACGAGATGATGGGTTGGTCACGTTACCAAGGCAACAGTGAGCTGAAGTGAAAATCTTTTAATTGTACCTATTTGACCTCTCATGAAAAATAGACAATAGAGCACACCTGTGACGGCCTAATTCCTAAACTGCCTTGGGCTCGGTTACAGGCTAAAGTATGTGTGAATCCTGCATATTACCTGAGAGATTTGATCACAAATTACTTCTATAAAAGCTCCAATTAATGAGATTTAAGGTGTTGGACAGATCAGTTTTCCTGCAATTGTATATGTGCTGTCTATTTTCTTTATACAAAATTTGTCTAGAGAAAAAAAACATGTATGTTTACAGCAGTTTTTTTAAATCACTGTCAAAATAGACCTCTTCAGAACTGTCTGGGACATAAAAATTCTATTTAAAAAACAGACTTTTGATTTGGATTCATTAAATTAAAATTTCAATAGGAATTGTATGACAATTAACCATGTTTTTTGGCATATTGATTACCATTTGTATAACCACACAAATACCATAGTTAAACTATGTTTTTTGAAGCAAAACCATTTGTGGTTACCATAACTACAATAACCATAGTTTTTTAGTTTTATTCATAGTAAAACCATTTTTTCATATTAGTGAATGAACAAACTCATCCCATGAAGCATTATGAATGACATAAGCATAAGACATACTTTCACTTAAACAACTTTACAGTTGCATTTACAGTTAGCCTATTACAGTTTTTTTTTTTTACAATCACTAGGACTCATTTCTCAATACTTGGGTCACTTTTTCAAAACTATTCACACAGTGAGCACAACAGAAATCTATGTGGGCTAAAATGTGGATCATTTATTATTGCTTTGGCACAAAATGCATTCAATGACTACATCTTTCAAATGACATTCATTCTTTTCTCACTTCAACACAACAAATGCCAAAACTCAGTGTACCAACAGGCCAATTTGCGTTTACAAGACTCCCTCTCTCTCAATATTTACTCAATCATTTGCGCTCACAACTGCCAACTCTTTCAATACAGAGTCGTCATTCAAGTCAGGTGAACGGGTGCAAAGTCTGAGCTATATAAACCTTCGATCTTTTCACACAGCACATGTTCTTCATTCTCTGTATTCAATGCTCAGCTAAAAACACCATCACAGCTTATTGCAACA
This sequence comes from Anabarilius grahami, assembly GCA_003731715.1. Taxonomy (NCBI): domain Eukaryota; kingdom Metazoa; phylum Chordata; class Actinopteri; order Cypriniformes; family Xenocyprididae; genus Anabarilius; species Anabarilius grahami. The sequence continues at coordinate 608,052 of RJVU01042553.1, forward strand.
GTTGAGATAAGATCTTAAATCTATTTAGCATATAAGCACACAATCAAAAAAATAAAAACAGTGGCATTTGACAGTCATTGTTCCAACAATATGTAACAATGTTTGTACTGCAACACTATTTTACCACTTAACGTTATGAAGCCAAAAGTGCTATGAACACTATTTAACTTGATTTCTCCTGTGTCACTCTAGCACCGCTCACTGTAAAATGTCATTGGTCCAAAATCCTGCTCATCTAAAGCCCCAAGTTTAGTTCACTTTTTACGTGTACAGTGCGCGTTACGCGAATTTGTACGCACAGTCACATTTATTTATTTTATTTTTTTGCAATAATTAGCTTATCCACAAGGTGGCAACCATGCCCTGGGTGCGTCGATTCACAAGGAAGTCAAAGAAAAACTGCATAAACAGAACAGACCAGAACACATGCAAGCTACAACGACAAAGGAGGCCTACATACACGAGAGATTGTACGAAGAGGTTAGAAAGTACCCACAAATCTAGCATGAAAGAATATGAAGATGTTTACATGGGTTGTAACTCGTGGCGAGAGATTGCTCAAAACTACGCATGCGTCGAACACCTGTGTATGCGTACGAATCAAATGAAGTATACTTTCCAAGGCTGTGAATTCGACGGTGCTCGTAGACTAGCGTACGCATAAAAAAAAACGAAGTGTACCTAGGGCTTAAACATTTTTTGCTTTCACTGTCAACAGACAAATTAATTAGTTGCCTGATTAGGTGACTATATTACGTATTGTTTGTGTTGTAACAAATTGCTAAATATAAATGCAAACATAAATCTTATAAAATTACTCATACAGTAGATATTCATGCAGAAAGCAGAACACTATTCTATGCTGTTCACATCTGACAAGAGTGTGGGCTGCAGAGGTGAAGTGTGACGTATAAGTTTTGAAACAGATGGATGATTCAGTGCCTTGCATACTTAATTTAGAGTCAGTGTGTAGGATACACTGAAAACGGGTTTAAAGGGGATTAACGGGTCAAATTTAGCATGAGGGAACAAAATGCTGGATGCGTTTGTCATACACCCTTGATTCCTGATTTAGCAATGGAGAGAGCAATGGTCTGGAAATGTACGGTGCTTAATGACCCTTAAACCCAGTGTGTAGGATGCAGCTCTGCAGAAAAGTGCACTGTGGGCTCAAAATGCAAAGATGTGAGATTACAAAACAGTCTTTTGTCCCATTTGTCAATGTAATTTCAACTCCGATTTAATAAATGAATAAATTGACAGAGATATTACTATTATGTGCAAGAAAGTGCTACAAACAAAAACACTTTAAAACATCGTGTCTATCAATGCGTGTCTGTTCTGTACATGTGAAACAGCAAAGTCTGTGTCTGATCTGGTAATGCCTTTTACCCACTTCCTGTTTTCATCTGAGCTCTCTAATGCAAAACAGACAACAATTTGGCATACAGTGCATTCACGCAGGATGTTAGTGTTTGTCATATGACCATTAGTTTTTTATTCTTTATTTTTATTTTAAAGGGGTCATATTATGAGGAATCAAATTACCCCTTAATCTTTTGAGAGAAAAAAAAATTTAAGTACTGGAAAAACATTGTGACTTTCAGAACACAAAACATTCTTATTTTTAACAATATCCTTGGACATTTCAGTTTGATCTTAGCAGTTCGTGTCACACATTTACATTTATTCAATTAGCAGGCACTTTTATCCAAAGCGACCTAATAATGAGGAATACAAAAGAGCAATTTTTAGGTTTTCTTTTCTTTTTAAGTCTTAAAAAAACTAAATTGTGACTGTTTTGGCACAAAACAAGAAAAAACAAAACAAAAAAAAAACTTTAATATTATAGGCACAACTCCAGTAACTTATTTTTTTAAAATTATGATTATGATATGACCTCTTTAAAACTGAGAAATTGATAGAAATGGATCAGAATAACAACAAAGTACAGTATACAATCAAGAACACCAGAATTACAATCATCATATCTCAATTTTATGTGATAACATTTTAAATATGATTGACATTTTTTTTTCTATTTTACACAGATATGTTTGATCTATATAATATGAATTCTGTGTGCAAAATGCTGATTCATTGCTTTTACAGTAACTGAAAAACAGCAAAACTTGTTCACCGCTCCACTTCTGTCAGATTAAATGGCACTTCAAGTCTGCTGCACTTCCTCTCCTTTCTCCTGTAGCTGTTGGTTGTACCTACACACACACAAATACAAAGTGCGTCACTCCTTTTGAATGCTTAATGGTTTAGCCGTAGCACTGCAAGTGCTGAATGAACACAATAGGTTGCTGGGAACAGGAACACATGTCTTCAGAACATTCATGACAGTCTGTTACCTCTCGCTTTTTAACCTGCAGTTTCTCAACTCTGGTCCTTGAGGTTCATTTTCCTGCAGAGTTTTGCTCCAACCCTAATCAAACACACCTGAACAAGCTAATCAAGGTCTTCATGATTACTAGAAAGATATAAGCAGGTCAAGTTTGATCAAGGTTTGAGCGAAATGCTGTGTTCACACCATGTTGTAATTAACAATTTCGAGATGACAAAATGATGTTCTACTCGAGCTGTTCATGTCCTCAGACTGGGAATTATGCAGTTCTATGGCAGCAGTATCAATGCCTAAAAGAATCTGCAGCAGTCACATGGTACAAGTAGGAGCTCTCAGAAAATTCCCAGCTTACAAGTTGTAATTAAAGGGATAGTTCACCCAAAAACGAAAATGATCCCATAATTTACTCACCCTCAAGCCATCCTAGGTGTATATGACTTCCTTCTTTCAGCCAAACACAATCGGAGTTATATTAAAAAAAATATCCTGGCTCTTCCAAGCTTTATATTGGGAGTGAATGGTGCCATTTTATTTGAAGCCCAAAAAAACGCATCCATCCAACAAGTAATCCATACAGCTCCAGGGGGTTAATAAAGGCCTTCTGAAGTGAAGCAATGCGTTTTAGTAAGAAAAATATCTATATAAATATATAATTATAACTTTTATAAACTGTAATCATTAGCTTCTGTAAACACCCGTCCGCACATTCACGAGAGAGTCGAGTTCCGGCGTATGACGTAGGGCGTAGCGTAAGCTTAGGTGAGAGTAGAAGCCTCTCACGGTTCAAACAAATAGGGCTGGGCAAGTCAAGCTCCTCCGACATTTCCCGTTAATTAGACTTCTAATTCGTGACCGGTGTTTTGTTTTGCTCTCTCCTCTGGACTTCTGCGTTCACCATTGCGTCTTGTGTTGGGTTACAGGTTGACTGGAACTACTAGCATACGGTCGTTACTGGAAGCCAGGTTTTATAGATTATAAAGTTATAAATATGGTTATTTTTCTTACAAAAACGCATAGCCTCACTTCAGAAGGCCTTTATTACACCCTGAAACCGTATAGATTACTTTTATGTTGGATGGATGCACTTTTTTTGGGCTTCAAAAAAATGGTACCATTCACTCCCATTTTAAAGCTTGGAAGAGCCAGGATCATTTTAATATAACTCCGATTGTGTTTGGCTGAAAGAAGAAATACACATACACCTAGTATGGCTTGAGGTTAAGTAAATTATGGTTTAGTTTTCATTTTTGGGTGAACTATATCTTTAAGAGCTCTATGAGGAAATGAATGCTTTTTACAAGTTGAAATCTCGTAGTTATCTGCATAAAAGTCAAGGGACAGAGTTGAAACTGTGCTAAACTTTCCATTACTTCCAGTTTGCCATCCACTGGACTTACTGGATGTGGGTGCATAAGATCTTTTCCCATAAAACTCATGTAACATAATAACAAGGCATCTTCACAACCTCCACCAACATAGATCCTGTTGTCAAGCGCCCACAAAAAAAATATTCTCAATTCATTTTAACCAATAAAAAAAAATCTATTGAGATTCAGGAACCTCTCTGATTGGTGGATCTCATATCGGATCCCAGCGGATCGTACTAAAAAATCAAACCAAATCCTAAGGATTACTTGAAAATCACAGGCAGATGTGTTCGATTAAGGATGGAGCTAAATTCTGTAGGATTGTGGACCTCAAGAGCCAGAGTTTCCCACCCTTGGATTATTCTGTAATATCTTATGCATGAAAATCCAGTGTTTTTGCAATATATGGATGTTATTATAGTAGAGCAGTTTTAAAAATGAACGAATCAGTACATTTACTAACTTGAAAATTTAAAAAAAAAAAAAGTAAAAATTTTTTTTACATATAGACAAATACATTTATTTATAAAATAATTAATTACATTTTATTAGTTTTATAAATAATTAAAAAACTTCTATGCAACTTTTAACCTTCAAACTGTACAATTAATCACATGGAATCAACCAGTGAACAATGACTGAATTGAAAAACACCCTTTTGATACACAATGTATCTCAGCAAAAGTAAATATTGCTACTTAAATACATAGTAGGCCCAAGGCAAGTGTGATAAACAAGTGTTTGTGTGTGTATAGTGTGAAAACATTACGTAACAAGTAATTTGAGGTTTAATTAAAAAAATGAGTCAAACTGTCAGTGTTGGTGAATAAAATTAAATAAACAAAACTGTAGTAACTCCTACATTTTGGTAGCTTGATATTAGCTTAAAAAATACTGTAGTTTTTGATGCTGCCACTCCAAATGAGATCATTCTTGATTTTCTGTCAGATAAATACTTTGAGGGGAAAGGGGATCTGATTTATTTTATTTAAAAATATGATGTCACTTGTTATTATCTTTGAACTCCAAACCATTGAACTCAAAGTCTTTGCAGCTTAACCTTACGACTAAGCTTGTCTCCTGTGTGTACTGACTGATGGTAGTAAACAAAGCTGACCTTAGAACAGAACTCGTAATGACTAACCTCCATATTCTTATGAGCTGGATGCTTCCACATATGCCCAGGAAGAAGTTAACAGCAAACAGAGCCCAGTTCTTGGGAATGATCACCAAGCAGTACCTTGACCAAATTAATCCTGGAAAGAAACCAGAGAGAGTCGCTGTGTTGAAATAAAAATCCTCATTGCGGAACCAACAATTTGTGTGGGTTAAGGCCTTAGCCTTGTTAAATTAAGACTTATATAGGTCAAAACTTAGGCCAAGATCACACTTGAGCTACTGAATCGTAGTATGAGCAATTTTTTAAACCGATATCCTGAGAAAAGTCTAGCAGCCTCAGAAATGCTCTCTCAGAGTCAGAAATACAGACAGAGAGAGAATATTTTCTTGACTGTCAAATTGGATCTACTGCTCAGATATTTAGTTTCTTGGGTTCGTTTCAAGTTCTATTTTCAGCCAAACTCATCTCAGGTTACTATGAGGCTTTTGATGAGATATTCTAATATAGAGGACACTGACAACAGCTACTGATGTTGATAAATCTTGACCAAACAACATTGAGCAAGTCTCTGTCATGTCACTTGAACAAGTACCTGTGGCTGTAATGACGCAGGACTGAGAGAGACTGAGCTTTTCTGGTGGCCGGGTCATATCAGAAAATCCAGCCACAACTAAACCCTGTATGAGGTAAGAAAGAGCAAACAAGACTGAGCTTGGCAAAAGACCTTGATCAGCAGGAAATTCATGATATGATTTCAACATTTCAAATTGCAAAATGTGCACTGCCAATTTGTTAACTTAAAGCTAAAGTTCACTCAAAAATCATCCTTATCACCCTCATGCGTTTACAAACCGCTCTTCTAAGGGACACAAAATAAGAAGCTTATTAGAATGTTCTAGGTGCTCTCTTCCATATAATGAATGTAGATGGGGAAGCTCAAGCTCGAAAAAGCAGCACAAAAGTAGTCTATGTGAATTCCACACTACATTCCAAATCTTACAAAGCCATAAAATTGTTTTGTGTAAGGACAAGACTGAAATTTAGGTTACGCCTTAATAATCTTGCATGCCAGGCGTGGTCACTGTTTCCTTGTAGAGAAAGAGCAGCAACATTCTGCTACTTTTATGAACTTCTGCGTTCCACAGAAGAAAGAATGGGTGTTAAAATGCATGTGGGTGAGTTAATGATGAACAATTCCCTACTATAACTAGTCATTTTCATAGCATTCTCTATAATCAAGTAAAACACAAACATCCAAGGCCAAGACAATCTACAATTTAGCCATAGAACTGCAAACATGTAAAAACCGAAGATGGTAAAAGGTGATGATGATTTTAATATTTGTGTATTTTTAATATTTCAACTGTGAGGGGAAAACAATTCTCATCTCACCCATTTGAAAACAGGTGCCCAGAAGAAAACCGTCTTTGGCCCTTGAGGGGGGAAAAAAAAAGATTCTGTGAGAAATTATGACAAAAAGTGCTACTCTAAAAAACACACTTGCTGTTGGTTAATTTTTTTTTTTTAATTTGATGCTCTTAATTCCGTAAAACTTGTAGAAGAAGAATGCTTGTGATCGGATAAGATTCATCTAAAAATGTAATACATTATATGATAAGAAATTATCATCCAGAAGTGTTGGAGTAGTCCAAGCAATGTTTAAACCTTAAAGGGTTAGTTCACCCAAAAATGAAAATTCTGTCATTAATTACTCATCCTGATGTAGCTCCAAACCCGTAAGACATTCGTTCAGCTTCGGAACACAAATTAACATGTTTTTGATGAAATCAGTGGCCTCAGATAGACTGCAACACAATTACCAATTTCAAGGCCCAGAAAGATACAAAAGACATCGTTAAAATAGTCCATGTGACTACAGTGGTTCAACCTTAATCTTATGAATTACGAGAATACTTTTTGTGCGTAAAAACAAACAAAAATAATGACTTTATTCAACAATTTCTTCTCTTCCATGTCAGTATCTTTCGCAGTTGACATTGTAAACAGGCTGAACGACTGTAGTCACAAGGACTATTTTAACGATGTCTTTACTACCTTTCTGGGCCTTGAAAGTGGTGATAGTGTTGCAGTCTATCTGAGGCCTGATAGCTCATGGATTGACTAAAAAATATTTATCCTTAATATTTAAAATATATCCTTATTTTTTCTTCAAAAAGATGAACGAAGGTCTTACGGGTTTTTAACAACATGAGGGCGAGTACTTAATTTTGGGTGAACTAACCCTTTAAGGGTACATTTACACAACATCGATGTACTAAAAACTGAAGTTTTTTTTCCACGTACAGACGACACCGTTGTCAAAACGATCCCCGTTCACACCGATCTACGAAAATGACTAAAAATGCTTTTATGCTGCCAGGCCAGTAGTTGGCAATGTCACTTTGTAAAGAAACACTGAGCGCCTATAGACTGAACATGTAATATGCATGTGCATGACGTCACTGTTTTCAGGCCCCCAAAACGACATTGTGGTGTAAATTAATTACCAGGCCAGTAGTTGGTGATGTTACTATGTGCCTATAGACTGAACACATAATACGCATGCGCATGACAAAATTTTCACAAATTTGCGTTTTTGTAGTTTACATGTAAATGATAACGTTATCGTTTTCAAAAAACTTGCATTTTGAAACATGTTTTCAGAAGTTTATTAAATTAAAATAAATGTAGGGGCTGTTTACACCACACTTTTTTAAAACTTTTTATGCGTTATGGCCATTCATTTACATTTTGGGGACCTGAAAACATAAACTTGTGAAAACAGTGATGTAATGCGCATGCATATCACATGTTCAGTCTATAAGCACATAGTGTTTCTTTACAAAGTGACATCGCCAACTACTGGCCTGGCAGCATAATACAGCATTTTTTGTAGTTTTTGCGGATCAGCGTGAACAGGGATCGTTTTGACAACGTTGTCTGTATGTGAAAAACGCGAAGGAAAAACTTTTACATTTTTAGTACATTGTTGTCATGTAAACGTATCCTTAGCATCAACAGCACAGGGACAAACAACTCCATCAAGATTTCCAGAAAGAACCAAATAGGAAACCAGCGCTGCGTCTGAAATCGAATCCTTTCCTACTGTATAGTATGCGAAAAACAGTAGGCGAAAAGTCCCCAGATGACATACTTCTTCCGGTGAGATTCTGAGGTGCACATACGATGGACACTTTACTATCCCATAAGGCCACGGGAGGGAATTTATGAATGGAGGTGAAGCGACGCAACTGACGCTGGAAGGTCACATGATAATGACAACATGGCGGATATAGTACGTCCAGATTATATTCATACTACCCACATTCATACTATATAGAACATACTTTTATTTTTTTACGGTCACAAGGTTTGTTCAAATTCAAATGTAGAACCAACTCAGACAGTACTTGATTTCAGACGCAGTGCAGGTCTAGGTGGTTATGGTGGACAGGACACCATACAACACAATACACAATTAGTGGGACAGACAGATGCACATAAGACTACCTCATTCAAACTGTCCAAGCCAGGACCTAAAAGTATTTTGATATTTAAATCAGACTTAAAATGTATGCATTTCTTTGCATAGATGGAAAGATATGAAACAAATTGCAGCTGCAAACAAATGACCCTAGATCTTTTCTCAGAACTAAAAGCTTTCTGAGCCATTTTGTGATCCCAAGGTTATTTTATATGGATGAAGTTCATTTAAGTAGTTCATTCATACAGATGTGTTCAATTAACGTCAAATTTTATTTGCTTTACAACTTAAACTGTGTGTGCATGAAAGATGTGCTTGTGCTATCTTTCTTTGTAATAAATGCCACTTGTTTAATGCATTTAAGTATCTAAATTCATTTAGGGGTCACTGTATGACTGCATGAGAAATAACATTACGGAGATAATAAAAGACGCAAAGATGATAATATAGAAAACATTAGTTATACAAATGCTTTAAAATAATTAGTCAATGACTGGCTAGTGTGTGTCTTCAGACAGGAGCAGAGTAATTTCTTTACCAGCAGGATGATTGTAGAGAGGTCTTAATTTAGGCGGCAGCATTAACTCGATCCTGTCCAGGGTCCGGTGATACGTCGCTCTCATACCACCGGAATAAAAACGACATGATTGCAGTCGTAAATAAAGTCTGCTGCTACTCATAATCATTCAATGCAGTGAATAGAGCACGATGTCGATGGGAAGTTACGTCTGCGCACCTTCTCTCCACCCTTCGAGACGACCTATCACAATGTCACCATCACCGAAAACACGTCTTGGTGCCAGGCAGCGAGCCTACAGGAACACAAACAATGAGATACGGGCGGTCGATCTTGAATAATACAGTGAGAAATGAATGAATGAATAAATAAATGACCTATCTCTCACTCTATAAAATGGGCTCCTTAGATCTCTACAGGAAAAATGTGGTCATATGATCTATTAATAGGTAACAGCCTAGTGGAATATTAAAGCGACTGCACTAGTGCTCATCATCAAGTAGGCCAGTAACGGCGTCTGTCCAGCAGATGTCACTATCGGTCCAATCGACGCGTGGTGAAAATCCCGTTTTGGCTTGTGGAAACGAACGGGGAGAAGAGAGAATAAGTCTGGAGCAGAAAATTGTTCAAATCTTTAAATAATCCATGAAGAAAAAGCTATGAAATCTCATTTTTAACATTTATTTATCAATATTATTAATAAGCAGATAGTATTACTTGATTGTTAATAGCCTACAATTTCCAGTAGCCCCTCACTGCAAAACACACGAAATCCAGGCGGTGGAGACTGGAGGTTTAGAGATATGTAAAGTGGGAGGAGTTGGATCCAGATCCAGGGGTGGAGATGGGGAGGTTTAGAGATATGTAAAGTAGGAGGAGTTGGATCCAGATCCAGGGGTGGAGATGGGGAGGTTTAGAGATATGTAAAGTAGGAGGAGTTGGATCCAGATCCAGGGGTGGAGATGGGGAGGTTTAGAGATATGTAAAGTAGGAGGAGTTGGATCCAGATCCAGGGTAGGACTTGGGGAGGTTTAGGGATATGTAAAGTGTGAGGAGTTGGATCCAGATCCAGGGGTGGAGATGGGGAGGTTTAGGGATATGTAAAGTAGGAGTTGGATACAGATCCAGGGGTGGAGTTGGGGAGGTTTAGGGATATCTAAAGTAGGAGTTGGATACAGATCCAGGGGTGGAGATGGGGAGGTTTAGAGATATGTAAAGTAGGAGGAGTTGGATCCAGATCCAGGGGTGGAGATGGGGAGGTTTAGAGATATGTAAAGTAACAGGAGTTGGATCCAGATCCAGGGGTGGAGATGGGGAGGTTTAGAGATATGTAAAGTAGAAGGAGTTGGATCCAGATCCAGGGGTGGAGATGGGGAGGTTTAGAGATATGTAAAGTAGGAGGAGTTGGATCCAGATCTAGGGGTGGAGATGGGGAGGTTTAGGGATATGTAAAGTAGGAGGAGTTGGATCCAGATCCAGGGGTGGAGATGGGGAGGTTTAAGGTGTGTTCGACATCGGCTGCGGCCGGATGCAACCGATCGGCAAGAGTATCCGTGTGCAGTCAGGGAGGAGCTGAAAACGGAGACGTGAAGTCGGACACTTTCTGCTTCTCGTAGTGACACTAACGTGGTGTTTGCATACTTTATCACAGCTGAAGTGAAATAAATGCAATATTTGACTAATACACTGATGTTTCAGAGACATTTTCATTCAAAACTTTATGTACTGCTTACAGCGTCTGTTTTTACAAGAATAAAGTTCAACATAAGCATATGTTATTTAAATAACAATGTAGTGGGGTCTTTGTTTTTTATCAGTTTTATTTTGATAAACATGACACAATACAACATCGCGACTACATGAAAAGAGCTTTAACTGTTATAAAAAGACAGATTTTTTAGCATTACTGGAACTGAAGGCGTGACAATAAACACGAAACACACGTGATCGTTGTCATGCGGTGAATCCGGCCAATCATGAAACAGCTGTGTCGTCATCAGCGCTCGTGCAGCTCCTCTTCAGAAACTGCGCTGGCTAACTCAGGCGGCTGATCTCGAATCGCTCTCGCTCTTACCGGCATGCACTGCTTCAAGTCAGCCGCCGATCGGTCTGTGCGGCGCTGCATGAGCTCGAACACACCTTTAGAGATATGTAAAGTAGGAGGAGTTGGATCCAGATCCAGGGGTGGAGATGGGGAGGTTTAGAGATATGTAAAGTAGGAGGAGTTGGATCCAGATCCAGGGGTGGAGATGGGGAGGTTTAGGGATATGTAAAGTGGGAGGAGTTGGCTCCAGATCCAGGGGTGAAGATGGGGAGGTTTAGGGATATGTAAAGTGGGAGGAGTTGGATCCAGATCTAGGGGTGGAGATGGGGAGGTTTAGGGATATGTAAAGTGGGAGGAGTTGGATCCAGATCCAGGGGTGGAGATGGGGAGGTTTAGAGATATGTAAAGTAGGAGGAGTTGGATCCAGATCCAGGTGTGGAGATAGGAGGGTTTAGGGATATGTAAAGTGGGAGGAGTTGGATTCTGGATACAACCTCGCCCCCTGGATCTCGTGTTCTGCAGTGAGGACCATCTCACTATTTTGAATGGCAGATTTGAATAAAAAAAATTGACAAACTGCAGCAGTGACACTAACTATTATTTTGCTTATTTGCATGAATTTTTTTTTTTTTTGAAAATTGGAGATTATTTTAGTATATCATAATTTATTTGTAGTTTAAAACAAATAAAAATAAAGTGTAGGCTATAGTACCTCAGAGATGACGTGTTTTTTGTATGCAAAACCCGGAAGCGAGTTAGCATTTTAGGACTTCCGGTTCCATCGCTCTAAGTCTAAAGCAGTGGTCACCAACCTTTTTAAGCCCAAGATCCCTGACCTCGACCTTTTTGAAAGACAAGATCTACTTGATAGAAAAAGACAGCCCAGATTGTATTTAGTATTTTTTTCGTGGTCAATGTAGATTCTGATTTATTTATTCATTTTTACAAGCAAATTGGCCGATTCTGATACTGGTTGCAGATATTTATTAGTATATATATTATAATAAACAAACATACATAGCCATTTCAAATTAGAGGGAACCACTGCTTTTTAATCACAATCCAAACAAAGATGCTACGCACGTTGCATGAGCAGTTGTTTTTTTATTTAAATTAGATTTAATTTCAAGATTTAAAGCAAAAACAGAACGGTCTGACTTTATCTTTGTGAAATTATAAATGCTATACACACAAAAAAAGCATGAAACAAAAACAGCAGACTGAATGAGACGCAGATTCACTATCTGACAGCAAGTGGTGCTTATGGAGCAGCAGTGATACAGTTACTGCTGTAAACAAAGCTGAAATGTGCAAATTAGCTACTTTATTCGGAGGTAAGAGGAAAATAAAATGCCTTTGCCATCGAAATCTTTCTGAAGACTGATCTCCTTTTAGAGATGAATTCATAATCCCTCACCCCCAATTCAATATTTATATTTTCTTCCTATATTTCGAGCATCGTGAACAGTGAGCTGCTCTGCCTGCTACATAATTTTCTCCTCTTCGCGTCCGTCTTCACCTCTGGCCTCTTAACGGCCGTTTACAGACTCAGACATAATGGCTATTTTCCTTTATCTGTCTGTCCCAGTAGCTCCCGAAAATAACATAAAAATAAATACAAAAATACAGTACAAAGACTGGAGAAATGTAATGTATTTTTGTAGGCTACTCATATTTCTGTTATTTTCGCGAGCTACTGGAACAGTGATAAAGATCGACGGGTTGGCGACCACTGCTTTAAAGTCTATGGGTTTTATGAATGGGTTTTTGCTAAATCGCCTGAAATTAGGTCTGTGGTTAACAAAGCCTCGAAATATTTTCACGTTTTGATCCATGACATAAAACACACCAGTTATAACCCGATTGTGATTTTTTAACTTGTAAAGATTTTCTTGATAGACAAAACGTGTAAGTGTCATAACCCTTTGTTAAACACAGAGCTTATTTTTTGCGATTTTCCAAAAGTCTATGGAAAAAATGCATAGGCTTTTGATCGAGGGAACCCATGCGCCGCTAACTTCCGGGTTGGCCTACAAAAACACCCACCCTGCGTCTCAATCAGCTCCCTAGCTCCCTAGGTCGTGAATCAGTATAGGGTGAATTGCCCTAATGTGGGACATTTTTTGCATTTCAGACTTCTGTGACATATTGCGATTTGTAGCCAAAACATTAAATTCACACACAATACCATTTAAAAAAAAAAACAGGATGTCTCCTAATCAAATCAAAAGAGAAAATGGAGATGACACATTCATAAAAGAAATTATAGACATATTAGTGCTCTTAGTGCAAGTCGTCTAAAACAATCTGGTGCTTCCTAATGTGGGACAGTTGTGTCCCTAATGTGGGACACTGAAAATTCTATTATAAAAGGCCAAAATCTATGATGATGATAATAAGAATAATGATAATAATAATGATGATAATAACCATAATAATAAAAGGTCTATGAAAAGGCCAAAGTCTATGATAAAAGGCCAAAATCATTTGATTCATGCAGAATAGTACAAATCTTCTTAAGTTTGAAATTCTCTTGGTTATGGATGATTGATTGATAATTGAACATCATCAGAAAATAATACAATATGATAGTTTTGATGCATTTATTGTAAAGACATTAGGCAACTATTTTCATAGGCTATGTTATGTTATATATAGAAAAGAGTTAAACGCACAGTCAGAATTCTTCACTGTTCTCTTCAACAGGCATAGCCTAGGCTTATTTGAAGGCAAAATATAAAATCTTGCAACCTGCAAAAAATAAATTAAAAAAACCTTGAACAAACTTTAGGCTAGATTTAACCTTGAGTCAAAATTCATAAAAATGCTGTGAACTGCATAAATGTTTATTTGGCCTGATGTTTTCTATTTCACTAAACAACAAACACACACAATCATTCTATTATTGCATAGCAACACTAAAACACTGTAAATAACCATTTTTGTCCCACAAACCATGCCCCACCACACATTTTTGACTGACTAAAGTACTGCCCCACATTAGGCAATCATACTGTCCCACTTTTTATACACATTAGGCAGTGTCCCACTTTAGGGCAATTCACCCTATCATGAAAGTGAATGTGGCCGACTCCCTGATCAGTGCCCTGACTACTGAACTAGAGAGCTGATTGAGACGTACCAGTAATCTCTGAGGTACTCTATAGGCTACATCATCTGAAAATACAGTATTACACAACCTTGATACAGTCATTTAAGCAGTCAGTTGGTTTTTATTAGAAGTCACAGTCACTGTCTGTGCATGACTGATATATTTACACATAACACAAAGTGAAACTAAATTTTTTTACAACTCGAATTCAGGAAATGTTGGAAAGTTTGTTAAATTTGAATAAAATTAAAACTAAAAGACTTTCAAATCACATGAGCCAACATTCTATTCACAATAGAACATAGATAACATAACAAATGTTTAAACTGAGAAATTATACACTTTTATCCACTAAATGAGCTCACAATCGTGGCGATTTCTGTGATCGTGGCTCTTAATCGGTGGTCCTATGTCGTACAGTGAGAGAGGTTCAAAGACGGACATTTTCCTGGTCTTGCGACCAAAGATAGCCTATACGATAGTTTTCTGACTGTGTCAGAAATTCAGCATAATCAATGCACAGTGTGTTTGCTGCTACGACCTACGTCTACTGACCAGCCAATATAAATGCGACATGAAATCAAAGCCCCATGGCGCTAAAACTTAAAACTGCTTTCCTCAAGCTCTTTTCCCTTCTTCTTTCGCCACTTCCTTTTTATTTTCAGTACACATTCAAACTAAAACTGAAAAAGTGTGATTCAGCATGGTTTTTTGTTTACCACTAGCGCATGTTGATGACGTTTTATTCTTCTATAGAAACTTGCATCGTAGCCTACAATTCAACAGGTGTCATCATCGTACAGTCTACGTGCATGTCGTACCCAAGTTTAGATCCATGTCACACAGTGTGATAAAGTAATGATCTTATAGGATTGCTAAAATCGTGCAGTGTATCCAGGGCTTTATGGGGCTTTCACACTGGGCTCGTTTGCCGTGGTCCGAGCCTGGCGTGATTGTTCCCGATGCCCCCTGCAGCATTGGTCTGGTTTCATACTCAAATTGATTCTTTCGAACCCTGGTGCGTTTGCGTTCATCTTACGTCATCACAGACGTGCACGGCGCATGATAGAAAACAGTACGCGGTCAATACATTTTTTTTTTTTAAATTAATTTGGTGCTATTATGTGCAGCAGAGAAAACCACACTTGTGTTTACTGTATGTGCGTCGCATGTAGACGGTTTTCCGCTGCTTACAAGCAGCCTATTTTGAGGAGACAGCTGATTGCTATTAATTCGCCAATCAAAGTGCGAATACACTGCAAGCTCACTCCTGCTCGAATCCAAGGTAAATCATCAACACTATCATCTCTATCAGTAAATACATTATAATTGGCGAAAACGCATGCGCAGATTACTTTACTTCCTGAACAATTGCGCACCCAAGTCCGTGTTGCTTTCATATTCACGCGAACCGCAGCACAGTTCGAGTGCAACCGAACTCAGACCACCTCCTTCAGCTAGTCCTTCATGCCCCGTTTCGAACTAAACTGCCAGTGTTAGAGCCCCCTTTGAGAGGCAGAGTCTCTCAGAAGTAAAGATGGGCAGAGGCTCTCCAATCTGTGAAAGAGCGCGTAAAAAGATTGTGGAAAACAGTGTTCCTCAACGTCAAATTGCAAAGGCTTGGCAAATCTTATCATCTACAGTGCATAGCATAATCAAAAGATTCAGAGAAACTGGAGAAATCTCTGTGCGTAAGGGGCAAGGCCGAAGACCTTTATTGGATACCCGTGGTCTTCGGGCCCTCAGACGACACTGCATCACTCATCGGCATGATTGTGTCAATGACATTACTAAATGGGCCCAGGAATACTTCCAGAAACCACTGTTGGTAAACACAATCCGTCGAGCCATCTGCAGATGTCAACTAAATCTCTATCATGCAAAAAGGAAGCCATAAGTGAACATGGTCCAGAAGCGCCGTTGTGTCCTGTGGTCCAAGGCTCATTTAAATTGGACTGTTTCAAAGTGGAAAAGTGTTCTATGGTCAGACGAGTCCAAATTTGACATTCTCGTTGGAAATCATAGACGCCTTGTCCTCCGGACTAAAGAGGAGGGAGACCTTCCAGCGTGTTATCAGCGTTCAGTTCAAAAGCCAGCATCTCTGATGGTATGGGGGTGCATAAGTGCATAAAGTATGGGCAGCTTGCATGGTTTGGAAGGCACTACGAATGCTGAAATGTATATAAAGGTTTTAGAGCAACATATGCTCCCCTCCAGACGACGTCTATTTCAGGGAAGGCCTTGTGTATTTCAGCAGGACATTGCAAAACCACATACTGCAGCTATTACAACAGCATGGCTTCGTTGTAGAAGAGTCCTGCCTGCCTGCAGTCCAGATCTTTCACATATAGAGAACATTTGGCGCATCATTAAACAAAAAATACATCAAAGATGACCACAAACTCTTCAGCAGCTGGAAACCTATATCAGGCAAGAATGGGACCAAATTCCAACACCAAAACTCCAGAAACTCATAACCTCGATGCCCGAATTCTTCAAACTGTTTTGAAGAGAAGAGGAGATGTTACACCATGGTAAACATGCCCCCATCCCAACAATTTTGAGACCTGCAGCAGGCATCAAATTTGAAATGAGGTCATTTTGTGTATAAAATTGTAAAATTTCTCAGTTTAAACATTTGTTATGTTATCTATGTTATCAATTATATTGCACTACCCCAAATATAGCATGGGGTAGTGGGGGTGGGTCACATCTTTACACTATTTAGTGAATGGGAACACTGCTTATTCCTGGGCTCACTTCACTCATTTGAAATGTGAAAATAATAAGATTCTTTAAGAGTGAGATTTTTTATATTGCCTGGTATGAAAAATATGATTCTCTAGTGTATATAGCAAAAAACAAAACAAAAAAACAACAACTGTATACGTCTGAGAAAATAACAATCCACACACTTGCCCATTAAGTACAAAACATGTGACATTTGGTTGGTTGTTTTTGTTTGTGTGTAATACATTGGTATTTTCAGTTTGAAGTTCCCCTTTGAACAGTAAATAAACACTAACAGTAACTTGTTATGTAATTTCTGCAACACTGGGGGAAACAAAGCCACAATTGAATGGTAATCATTCCCAAATCTTGATCGTAACCATAAATCTTAAAGGAATAGTTCACCCAAAAACGCTCAAGCTATAGGTGTATATGACTTTCTTCTTTCAGCCAAACACATTCAGAGTTATATGAAAAATATCCTGGCTCGTTCAAGCTTTATAATGGGAGTGAATGGAGGTCAAATAATGAGCTTCTGGTGCCACAGCCATACGCATTCAAAATAAGCTTGTTATTTTACTTCATAAAGTTTTAAAACATTTAGGTTTTGAGTAGATATCATCTATTTAAAACCTAAATGTAAAAAAAAACAAAACAAAACAAAAACAAAAACAAAAAAAAAAAACACCCTGAAATATCATGGTTGACTAGATGGGATAGAGAAGGTTGGTAACACTTTCCAGTATACTTCTACTGTCTATACCCTGTGTACTTGACATTAATTCACACAGTTTAGGGCTATGTAAAAGATTTATAAACTACTTTGTTTTTGTAATAGACAAATTTTGGAATATTATATCAAAGTTTAGACATACAACATGACACACCCAAATACTGGCTTACAGGCATTAAAAAAAAAACTAAAACAAACAAAAAAACATTTAAACATTCCCAGGTTTTTCCTGGTAAAACACTTTATAATGGGAAAGTCTCTATGAACCAGCAATAGCAAAAGGATTAAATATCAGTTTCATTCAATTAATCAGCATTATAAAGAGCAAAAGCCTTTGCTGCAAATGACTTACATAGCTTTATTTTTCAAGTATTTCAGAGCCGGATGGTTCATTTGTAAACATAGGATATCTTTTATTTTGACAGGTTTACGAAAAGCACGTAAGTCACGAAATTCCGCTTTATCTGATTTCCTCCTAATCATGTGCTTCCTGGAACTCAGTGATTCAGACGGAGTTTACATTCTCGTCTTGCGATGTTGTAAAGCTCTGATGAATGCTCATGTGATCTGGATTACTTTGAATTTACTCAGAAGAAAACACAATTAGGACTTATAAACAGTCTACGCTTGTCGGTAGATTGCAAAACTTAGGAGGCAAGTCGTCATGTTCGTTTACATCCTAAATACTGTAGATTACTCAATCACCTATCGTAATTAGCACAATAGTGATAATATAGACTGTAATATTGAAATCAACTGATATAGAATCAGGACTAAATACTTTAAAAGCGGAAGTGTTTTTGTCATGAGTCACATGTAAGATACTGTACTGTACAGTATATAGCTACTGAAAGTTATCTGTGGAAAGTCCGGAACAAACCTGCCAGAAAATCCTGGAAATTATTAAAAGATTTACTGGATAGATAGGTAGATAAATAGATCGGTCATATAGATCGATATGACCGATTATGATCACTGGTATCACTGATATGCAAAAGATCAGAGGAGTTCAACAGAACATCAATAAATGAGTGCACTAACTAGTCTAGGTGGAGGGGTACTGAACCTGTAGCTGCAGAACACTGATCCCAACTAAATTTGATCACATCCACTAGCCGCAAAAGAGTATCTGGACACTTATGTCACAATTTGTTGCATTATTTGTTAGCAAATGTCACTTTGATATTCTGAAATCCATCAGAATAAGTCTCTTATGCTCACCAAGGCTGCATGTATACAGTAAAAACAGCAACTTGAAGCAACTATTTTATATTGTAATATATCTTAAAATGTATTATATTCCTGTCATGGCAAAGCTAAATTTTCAGCATGATCCTTCAGAAATCATTGTAATATGCCGATTTGCTGCTCAAGAAACATTTATTATTATCAGTGTTGAAAATAGTTGTGCTGCTTAATATTTATGTGGAAACTGTGATACATATTTTCAGGATTCTTTGATAAAAATAGAGTTAAAAACAGTAGTATATATTTGAAAAAAAGAAAGAAAAGTATTTTAATGCATCCTTGCTAAATAAAAGTATTCATTTCTTTCAAAAAGGAACCCTTACTGATTATGCAGAAAAAAAAATTCATTTTCATAATGAATGCATGTCTGATTTTTTTTTGCTTTCACCATTTAGTCTTAATTTTCAGGGGAAAAGAGAAAGAAGGATTTGCACTGTCAAACTATTGTCTGCAATAAAAAACGTGATCGCTCCAAACAAACTTAGATGGGTGGGGCCGGTATACTATGCAACACTAAGCATATTTAAATATTAAGCCTACGTTTTATAGCAACTGTATCTTTGCTTTAAGGAAGTAGATCTTTTAATTCTAATAGCCTAATTGATACTCTATATTAAAATATGAAATGCAGACATTAGCATTTGGTTAAAATTAATGGTAACCTTATTCCAGTGTATAGTGACATTGATAGCCACTCATAAAATTCCCCTTTTTATTTTTGATACAGTTACATGTTTGGGAGATTCCCCAGATAAGCTATATATGTATCTGTTCATAGATAGAAACCAGAACATGTTAGACATGCTGCGCCTTCTGATTATATTAAGTTTGCTCAGAAGAGGTCGGTAATTGACACATTTTTATGGCTAAATCTGAAACTGCTCTGGCTGGATGTTTCTAAACTGGATGGAGATGGTGGGAGGCTTATAACAACATCATTTTTTTTATTCCCCAGCTTACTTTTCAGAAATTGTAGCACAAGGAGACACAGATGTTGTGGTGGGTCGGGATGCTTCGTTCTCTTGTATGCTGCCAAACCCGTCTGGAGTCAAACATGTCACCTGGCAGCGGGTGCGCGCGGATCAGTCTGTACAAATTCTGGCTACATTCAGCGAACGCTTCCAGGATAATGTGGATAAGGAGTATGCCAGTAAAGTCACTTTGACTCGGGCGTCATTTAATTCAACATCTATTGAGGTCAAAAACACAACATTTGAAGATGAGGCTTGCTACATTTGTTCTTTCAAAGTGTATCCATCAGGACCCATAAGAAAAACCATGTGCCTCACTGTTAAAGGTAGGTAAATACCTGCAACCAAACTAATTGAAATCACAAAGGTTTTCTCAGATTTTGAGTCAAAAACACATGGATTAATTAAAAAAGGCAGGTTTTAACCAAAATGTTAAACTGATTTTAAGACTTGGGCATATCAGTTTGGGGAAGGTTATGTGTCACATATTTTTCAAATGTGTAATTTCATTAATTTTATATAATTTATTTTTTACCAAAACAGAGGTTTGGCATTTGTTTTAGATTTTAGAAATGGCTGAAAAGCCATTAATGGCTTATAATAGGCTATTTAATGTCAAGTTCCCATTGTGACAACTTACTCCATATAGTTTGGCAATATTTCCCACTATTGGGGACACAAGGTTGATGTGTGATAAATGATCTTTTTCATGGCAATAACAGTGGAAAGATTAAAGTGCCCCTATTATGCTATTTTAAAGTTTCCTAATTTCATTTTGGAGGTCTCCTACAGTAGGTTTACATGCACCCATGGTCAAAAAAACTTAAATTTTCTCATTAAATTGCATTATAGCATTACCTCTTTTCTCACAGTGTCTGAAATGTCTGAGAGACTACTCTGATTGGTCAGATGGCCCAGACAGCTGTGACTGGTCTACCCCTTACACCACATGTCGGAAACAAAATGGCCTTTACCATATTTGAATTTCAACCACGGACGCTTTCTCAGCACTTGTATAGTTCGAACAGTAACAATGGCTTTGTTTTTACTGACTCGACACATCCTCATACTTCGGAAGTGCATGCAAAGTTGATTTGCTTTCGCTGTGCAGAACACACTGTCTTCTCGACATGTTGACAACAGAAACCAAACTCTTCCAGGCATCAGCTACAACTACAGTGTTTGAGCATCAAATTAGACATTGTACACAGGAGCTAATGAAGACCATAGGTTGGCATTAAGCAAATTTGTTACAAACCTATGTAGGCTTGTGCAGAAAGTAAGACTGGAATTACTGATGACTCATTTCGAAGTCGGTTCTTTCTTTTGGGAGAAAACCCGATGAAATCTGATCTTTGAAACTTGGCAGACCTTTTACATTCCCAAACAGTTGTATTGCACACTACATGAAAGATAATATCTGAACAAGCATAATAGGGGCACTTCAATAGCTTTTTGTAGTCAAGACCTTCAAAAGTATAAGCCTACCCTGAGAAATATTCCCTGAAGGAAAAAAAGTGTAAACTAGCTCCAGTCTTCACCAATTGGTCAATAAGACACAGAAAGTATGTTAAGTGTACTGTATAAGTTGTGTAAGTGAAAAACAAGCAGTTTTATCCAAGATAATACAGACATGCCCAAACTCATAAGGGATGGTGGGAATCAGAAGGTACACAGAGATCTGTCTATGAATGATAATGGCATGGCAAAACAAGACTTTCATTCAGTTTCCAGTTCCAGAAAAATGAAAGCATGTGTCAGCATCACAGGGTTAAGATAGTACAGTATATATTGTGAACTTTAATAGACATTTTGAGCTTTGGATATCACATTATTTATTGTTTAGTGTTAAAAGATTCTATTTAAGTAATTATGTTGCTGTTATTTTCCAGGTATCACAGAAATAACAGCGGAAGTGAATTCTTCACCCACTTCTGATACAAATGTTGTAGTCTCTTGCTCAGCCACTGGTAAACCAGCTCCAACAATCCAGTGGAAATCCGCAGAGAACGAGATGAACTTCATGTCAAATAATTTCACAAACCTCAACTTAGACAGTTCAACCACCATTACAAGTAACATCACACTTCCACTGTCACAGTTTCATGGGAAGTACGTGGAATGTTTGGTTCAGAGTGACGATGTGGAGAAGAGCTACCAAATCTACGTGCCTCGACAAGATGATGATAAAGGTAACTTGATTTGAGTTTGGAAGGTTGTGGCTTATTGTATTAAGAACTGCATGAGCTAATAATAACATAAGCAAGCAGTGGTAATATTGTAAAGATGTGTTTTTATGTTTTAAATGAAATGATCTTCATCAATTTTTACATGCAAAAATATTTTTCTTTCACAGAAAATAAGGTCACATTAAGAAGTTATATAATTCCGATGTTGGTCGTGGTTATCTTCAGTATTGTCGTTATTGCCTTCTACCTTCACACAAAGTTAAATAGTAAGTAGAAAAATATTACTTTCTATCAGGACCACATTTATTTATTGTCATAAAGAACAGCATTGTTAAATATGTATATTAATCATTTCTTCTTTTTTTTCCCAGATAAAGATCAGAAATCTGCTTGTACAGCATAAACTACTGGTCAGCTGCCACTTTATTCAGAATTTACAAAACTGTTATATGCTACTTTTGCTACTGTTTACATTCTTGAATAAGCTAATGTTAATATAATTGTATAAATAATATCTGTTCACATGAGAAGGTCTGTATCTATAGTTTCTACATCCTGCATCTGCACTTTAAGGACTTAATGAAAATTTATTTCTACTTAACATTTGGTATTATTTATTGTTGTATGGTGTATTGCATTTTAAAGAATTTTGTTACAGCAGGCTGTCTTTAAGTATTTTTATTATTTATTTATTTTCTTTACCAAACCCTTTTGCTATATGTGAATTTTGTGTTTTATACATTAGTTGAACATATAGAAACTTTGTTGTCATTTATACTATGTATAGTCCATAAGTCCATATCTGGTACTGAAACCAACTGAGCCAGACATGAAAATGTGTAAATGCTATTGCAGTCAAAGTCATTTCCACTGATCTACAACACACTGTCATGCTGTTCAACAAAGCCACAGGTCACCTGTCCATAATGCTCAAAATTCTTTAATAAAACATGTTTGATGGAGCCAAATATTCCCAAGAGCGATCATTTGATGGCTAACCCACCAATAACAATAGCATACTTCATATGAAATTCCTTTGTAATTTGTCATTGCCGTCATTTGCCTTTTTGCAATGTGCCAGCAATACTCTGGAAAAGTATTCCATTCATCTTCTCACATTCCAATGACATGTAAACAGTATCCTCTTCATATCCAGTGACAGCCATTCCAGCGAGTCACACAGCGATTACAGATTTTTATCCTGAAAGAAAAGTACCTAAAGTAACTCCTCAAATTGCTTTCAGTTCCTTTCATTGCAGAAGTAAGTTTCAGTTTCTTCCATATGTAGTGCATCAGTAATCAGTTAAATCCTTTTAAGATTTTTTTGCCCCATTAGAAAAGACAATAGATCTTTTGCAGAATGTCCAGGCTGTTCTTTTCCCTATAACAAAAGTGAATAGCCAATACTGTCAAATTTCAAGGACAAAATAGCTACCAAAAAAAGTAGTGCATATTCCTTCTAAATTCATACAATATTTTTGTGTTATACACAGAATTCAATTTAAATTGTTATTCACTAAAAGTCCTGCCTTCCCTCGAATTCACGTTCAAACCTGACACATTAAAGGGATAGTTCACCCAAAAATGAAACTTCTCTAATCATTTACTTAATGCCATCCCTGATGTATATGACCAGTGCTATCTCACGACCAATTCGAACATATTTGACGAGGTGGCTAATTCGTACGTTACCTCACTCGTACGAATTCATACGATTTGTCTAAACCCCAGTGATGGTAGGTTAAGGGGCGGGGTTAGGGGTACGTCATTCATACGAATTTGGCAACTCATAAAATTCATACGATTTAGCAAAAAAAGTACGAATTCATACGACCTCACTCATTCGAATTTGTACGTTTTTTGCTAAATTGTACATATTTTACGAGTTGCTAAATCGTATGAATTAGCCACCTCGTAAAATACGTATGAATTTGCCGTGAGATCGGGTTGATGTGACTGACTTTTTTCAGATGAACGCAAACTAAATAATCTCACTTTATATTAGGTGGCATTAACTACAATGTACTTATTGTGTTCATGTATTATATTGCAAAACACTTGCTGCTATTTAGGTGGGATACGGGTAAGGTTAGGGAGTGTGGTGGTATGGATAGGTTTAAGGGTGGGTTGAGGTGTAAGGGATGGGTCAACAGTGTATTGCAATTTCATAAATTAGGGTAACACTTTATTTTACAGTGTCATTGTTACATATGTTACATGTAGTTACTATAGTAATAACTATAAATTATGCATAATTACATGCAACTAACCCTAAACCAAACCCTAATCCTAACCCTATAGTAAGTACATGTAGTTACTTAATATTACTCAGTACTTAAATGTATAATTACAGTGTAACAAAGACACCTTAAAATAAAGTGTAACCGAAATTAGATACAGATGTAATTACATGCAATTATTTCTAAAAATATAATTACAATGTAAAACATGTATGTAAACAGTAAGTGCATTGTTCAAATTATTAAAATTTAAATCTAAGTGCATGGTATTTACGGCCACCAAATATAAAGTGGGACCAATTCAAATTTTTAGGAAAATAATCCATCCCTGTGAGTGCATATAATGAAAGTGAATGGGTGCCGCTCAGTTGAAATTTGAAAAGTGTAAGTGAAGTGACATGTGGCCAAGTATGGTGACCCATACTCGGAATTTGTGCTCTGCATTTAACCCATCCAAGTGCACACACACAGCAGTGAACACACACACCGTGAACACACACACCCGGAGCAGTGGGCAGCCATTGCTGTGGCACCCGGGGAGCAGTTTGGGGGTACGGCGCCTTGCTCAAGGGTCTCACCTCAGTCATGGTATTAAGGGTGGGGAGATCACTGGACATTCACTCCCCTCACCGACAATCCCTGCCGGATCTGAGACTCGAATCCATGACCTTTGGGTTACAAGTCCGACTCTCTATCCATTAGGCCACGACTGCCCCAAAAACCACACACAGCGATCATGACAATAATCCATGCGACCCCAGTGAATAAATAAGTGTCTTCTGAAGAAAAATGATAGTTGTAAGAAAAATACTAATATTTTTAATTATAAATCATTGCTTCCGGTCTACTGTCATATGAGCGTTCATGAGAGGGACATTGTGACACCCTGTGTCCTCTGTGCTTCCGCGTTACTTCTCGTGCAAACTTTACACTTATGTTTGTCAAGATAACTTGTGAATGCGCCTAGGACAATTTTTATTTATATATTTATTTTTATTTGACAGATTTTGTGTGTGTGGGTGTAGTCAAATATTCCCTAAAAAAGTGAAAACTAGCTCCAGTCTCCAGTGTACAGTATATGTTGTGTAAGTGAAAATCAAGAAATTTCATCCAAAATAATGCAGATATGCCCAAACTAATAAGGGATGTGTGAATCAGAATGGATATAGAGATCTGGTTGTGACTGATAATGGCATCTCAATGCAGGACCAAACAGTGTGTGCACTCAAGATGAACCAAAGACATGCATTCAGTTTCCAGTTCCAGAAAAATGAAAGCAAGTGTCAGCATCATAGGGATGCATCATTCATTTATATGGTTTACCGTCACGATCGCTGTGTGTGGTTTTTCAAGTGTCAGCCGAGTGGCACACATTGCATTACATGGACTCACAGAAATTGATTATTTTCTAAAGATCTTTGTGTTTATATTAAGAAAGAAAGTCCCCAGTCAACCATTTAAACTCACAGTGATCTCACTATGAGCTCCAAGGATACTCAAGATGTGTTCACAGTGTGAGGTCACAGCAAGCTAAAAGTGTAACCTCACAGCGCACTCACTGTGTGCTCACTGTGGTCAATGTATGTGTATTCTTACCAGTGCTGGGTAGTAACGGATTACATGTAATCTGGATGGTTACGTAATCAGATTCAAAAAATCAAGTACTTGTAATTAGAGTAAACTACTTTTTAAAATACTCATAATCAGACTACAGTTCCTTTTTTTGAATTACATGATTACATATTATTTACACAATGACAGTAAAGTTGTTCACAATTCATTGATTCTCCTAATTTTTCATTTTTTTTTTATGTTTTATTTTTTCATAATAAACTTGCCGCTTATTGTTGGTGATTCTTTGAGTTTTTCCTGCGGTGTGGGGGAGGGGTGTGGAATCGTGCACAGAAATCTGCAACAACAAGAATGTTTGTTTTTGTAATGTTGCTGTTTTCTAAATTGACTTAATTTTAAGTAAATATGTTTTAAAATCATAAAATGAGATTTTGTGTTACTATCAGCAAACACTAACAGGTACATTAGTGTTAGTATTTTGAAGTATTATCTGTCCATACATTGCACTTTCAAAAGAATCTGTTGAGGCTCTTGTTGGTGAATAGAATATATTTTTTGGAATATATTTTTCTTTGAATCTGTCAAAATAGTACAAGATTATCCTACAATATGTGTGACATCAAATAAGGGTTAGCACAAAAGTAATCTAAATGTAGTCCAAAAGTAGTCAGATTACATTACCAAAAATGTGCAATCTAAGAGATTATACTGATTACAAATTTTGTCATGTAATTTGTAATCAGTAACTGATTACAATTCATAAGTAATCTACCTAGCTCTGGTTCTTCCTATGGTCAAAATGTGAGGTCACAGCGCACTCATACTGTTAGTTTAGTGTGAGTTCTAAAATGTCTCTATTATTGGTCAGTTATATCACAAATATCATGTAGAAGTTCATATTTTATTTTCATCAACAAAGTAGTTCAAAAATTCAGTTCCCTTGTTTATTTTGTATTCTTTTCAGCCTGGTGTTGGCATTTGACACAAATATTTCTATTTGACGGATGCATTTAGATTCTGGCGTTATTTTGGTGACTCCTTTTCACTTCTTAACCTCTATTTCTTTTTCCCCTTGAAAAGACTTGGCACATGCTGAAACACAGAGAGCAATATGTCAATGCAATCAGTTTGATTACTGGTGTGACTACTGAAGCCAGATGATTCTACACCTGAGCTAGCAAGATGGCTGGTTCACATGTACCAAGCCATATGCCAGTACTCTGCTAACACAGGGCCAGGCCACAGTGCATATCGGCATTATAATAGCATATGAGCGTATGTGAATAGCAATTATAGCGACCACTCACCATTTCTCCAGTGTAACAATTCCATGTTGAGTCCAGAACACAACTGTACAGCACAAACGGTTTGCTAAGAAATCCTGTCATATACACGTTTTTCGAGTGTTGAGAAACAGGAAGTATAATGCCCCCCCACCCCCCCCCCCCNCCCCACCCCCAGTGACTGACATTTAACCTCAACATTTTGAATTTACAATGACTTCACATATTACTCACACTGCGAGCATGTTGACTGGGTCATCAGGGACATTGGGGATGGCATGAGGGTGAGTAAATGTTGAGAGAATTTCCATATTTGGGTGAACTATCCCTTTAACAATGCATGAAAACTTTTAACTGGAAGTGCAGAACACCCAGCACTTCCTTATGGTTTGGTCCACAGGGAAGGAATTAAACAAGCAAATTATGACGCAGAACATTGTTTGATATGTTAAGTACATACAAAAGATAAACAACGGAATAAATATAGGAGGCCCACATCAAACAGTGAAAGATAAATGTATTAAAAATGAGGCATCACTTTTGAGAAGGAAAAAAAATCCATGTTAAACAGGAGTCTTCCTGTACATTCCCAGAAACTAATTTGCAAATGAAGAAATGGTGACAGTAATTGGCCAAGTTGATTACTTAAAGGTGCTCTAAGCGATCCTGGGTGGAGTAACTTTCTGTTGATGTTCGAAGTGTTGTCAAACAAAACAGAGGCTAGCTAGACCCTTCCTCCTCCTCCTCCTCCCCCTCCCCTCCGTGCTTCCTGAAACAGTCATGAATGAGCATTTAAAATCGTTCTTGTTGGTTATTGGCTGGAGCATGTTTATTATGTTTTGTGGTCCAGGCTGCACCAGTTTGATTTTGTTGCCGTTTTAGGAGCTTGTGGCGACTACAGAGACCACGTTTTTTTACAGTGTGTTCAGGGGACAGGCAGCTAGCGGACAGTGAGGAGATGTTTGCTGTATGTGACAAAAAATGTTTTGGCCTAAAAACGCGTGACATCAGATTTTGATTCATCCACTGATAAATACAACCAACAAAAATCTGGTTTTAAATTATGTTTTCTAACAAGTCAATATATCTATTTGCTCAACAGTTAAATAATTGACATGTATGCTTTTACGTAAATACAAATACAGTAATGTGGAGTGCTGAATCTGAATTCTGTGACCCCATGAATACACAAATTTACCATAATACATGAGACAGCAAAAATACAGACCATTTCTTTATTTGCAAATAAGTTTCTGGGAATGCGAGTCTTCCTGTTTAACACGGATTTTTTTTTTGCTTCTCAAAAGTGATGCCTCATTTTAACTGTCATTTAAATAAGGAAACTCCAATAATTACGTCACATGGTGAAGTAGGAAAGCAGGTGATTTATTTACTTTCAATTTACATGAATGCAAGAACTAAACTCTATGTGGGGAACAAGTGGCGTAGCTACTGCGGGGGCCCGCGTGTTGGGGGTCCCCGCGATAACCCCCCTGTGCTGGGTCGCGTGATCAGATGAGATGATGATCATATCAACAGCCAGAGATTGTCAAAAGCATCAAATATTGGCAATATTACGACGATTTAGTATTTCCAATTAATGTAGGTCTGTTACATTCATCTAGTCTATCAGTATTACTATTAGGTTAGACTACATTTATTATTATTAAATTAATATTATAATAAATTTGGCCCGCAATAATTTCATAGCGCATCACCGCGTAACTGGCGTGCTGTGAGGATAATAAAAGATTAGGCTTTTTGCTCCTCTTTGAAAATGTATTACACATTTTTTAGGTCTATTATACAATGAATTACAGGCCTATAATTTAAATGATAAGTTAACAGTCTATAATATTCACTGCAGTCATCAATGGAAATTAAGAGCAGCTACTTCAAGCACCGACTTTAAAAAAAACAACCTGTTTAACACGAAATAGGCTACTATTCTTCTCATTTGTTTCACTATGTACGGACCACAAGAGAAATAGGCTAATGGAATAAATTAAGAGAGTTATATACCGTTATCGACAGCATATGTTGAAATTCGTCTCTGAGAGAATATGCTCCCTTAATGCAGCGTCAGACAGCTCCGTCACTTTTACTTTCACTTTTAGTGAATACTGACCGAAGTTGAGACTTTTTTCACTTTTTTTTCAACTCTTGCGCAAACTTGACTCATTGCTTCTTGTGTGACAGTGGACACCTGTGTGACTTGGTTTGAAACGGAAAGATCCCCCTCCCCGGCACCCTTGGGTGCATCGGACTTACGCTACACCACTGTGAGGAAGTTAGGGAAATCCTTTGCTCAACCGGTAACAGGGCGTGTGTCACTGAATTAAAGATTTTCCCTTCACTTAGGCAGCTATATATAAAGATGGCTGATCACAAACGGGCCATGAAAGCCATTCGACATGTTGTGTCTGTTGAACTTGATCGTAATTTTAAGCTTCATAAATAGAGGTTAGTCATCATAACAATCCTACTTTATATTCAATACAACGCATTTCTTTTTAGGACAAAACTGTGTTGTTACGTTTGCAAACTTATAACTTGTCTGTTTTTATTCCACAGCTTACCTTTCAGAAATTGTAGCACAAGGAGACACAGATGTTGTGGTGGGTCGGGATGCTTCGTTCTCTTGTACGCTGCCAAACCCGTCTGGAGTCAAACATGTCACCTGGCAGCGGGTGCGCGCGGATCAGTCTGTACAAATTCTGGCTACATTCAGCGAACGCTTCCAGGATAATGTGGATGAGGAGTATGCCAGTAAAGTCACTTTGACTCGGGCGTCACTTAATTCAACATCTATTGAGATCAAAAACACAACATTTGAAGATGAGGCTTGCTACATTTGTTCCTTCAAAGTGTATCCATCAGGACCCATACGGAAAACCATGTGCCTCACTGTTAAAGGTAGGTACCTGTACATTACTGTGACGATACCATGGCGTAGTCATAGTTTTAGATGGTAATATCATGGTGTTTGATATAGGCTATCGGAATAAATACAGCATTTTTCTACTCTAATAAAAATGTAATTTTAAAAGTCACTTTATGAATAAACAGCACATACCTTGCACTGTATCTTGACCATTCACACATTGTTCTTATGCGTTGGGGCATGTTGTCACAATGAATATTTTTGTGT